>JAAAKQ030063661.1:5673-15715 GCA_010016005.3 Zanna intricata
TACCACATATCATAATGGAAAAGTACGTAGTAAAAAAAAAAAATTCATCATTCATCATCGTCATTTGAACAAGATATATACTACCTTTGAGAATACATTTTTTTTTTTTTTTTTTTTTTTTTTTTTTTATTGTGAAAACTAAAATATAAAAATTGCCTAAACTAAAGGACTGGCAGAAGGAACTGAAGAAAGTTATTGACGTGAATATTTAATAAATATAATGATCCATAAAGGATGAATACAGTTTTCTCCGGATTCTTATAAAAAAAAAGTGACTTAGTTCACCAAAACTATTAAAGATCGAAAATAATAGTAAAACTTAATTTTACTTACACGATAATTTATTGTTAAAATTAATAATACAGTGATGTTAATAGATTATTATGGCGAAAATTATTTAAAACCTACTTTTGTGGAACAACACTTCCAAAGAGAGTGAACAAATCCTAAACAATAGTTTGTATCACATATAAAAATGAGAAATCTTCTTAGTAATATTGAACTTTAAGTTGACTGTTATACACTATCCAAGTTATTTGCGTGTTTTATTAATGTTATCTGAGTCATTATCTACGAGTGTTCACACACACACACACACAAACACGATTTCTGAAGTTTTGCTTATTCACACTATTCTAATTTGAAAGTTTTGTACTATCTAAAAATAATAACAATTAGAAATGAAAAAAGAAAAAGAAAGCAAATATTAAAGCATTATTTAAACATAAACAAGAGAATACAATTGAAGAACCACAGGTCAGGAACAAACCACAAAGCTAATCACAGTATCTTAGTCTTGTGAACAACTTGTAACTTCCCTTGGGATATTTGTAACAGTAACATAAACACAAAAAACGAAATGTTTTACCCAAGTTCGCAGTTACACAATGCTGTCTAATTGCAATAATAGCATTATATTACGCCAAAAAAATTTTATCTATTTTAAATGTAAATTTAGTATAAACTATTTGTAAAGTTATCGGTATTATGAAATTTTTAAATCTATGTAAAATAGAAATTTTTTTTGCATCGATAAAGACGTGTAAGTTAAAGACTTGTAACGTCAAATTTTTTTGAGATAAATAACCTAAAGCTCTTGGTAAAAATCTGTCACCAAACTGCCCTGAATATAACATTTTAGTTTCTTTTTAAGTACTGAATTCGTATTTTCCATTTCACCATTACAAGGTGTAATGATTTTCTTTTTATCAAGAACATAAATATATAAATCAACTAACGTAATCATAAATATTGATTTTATTATAAATTATTTTATTGCCTGGTTAAAACTTGTGTTTAATAGAGATATGACTGGTCGCAGAACAAAAATCTAATATAATCTCATTTAATCCAAAAAATTCTCCACTATTTTTAGGTAACAAAGATCGAAATTCTAAATTCAACATATTCATTTAGTTAGGTCGTACTTAACAAAAATTACTGAACTGATATAGATAATTCCGATTGTAGGAAATTAAAAAAAAAAAATTATTATTACATATATAAAACTTACAACTCGTAAGGGTAAAAGTTGGCCAAAATCAAGATTAATCTAAAATTTTATTTAGTTAAATAACTAAATAAAGTTATTTATTGATGGACTTAACGTCTCCTTAATGCTCATTCATCCACATATAAGAAACAATTTTAATCCTGTTTGTATCACAAAAATTTAACAAAAAATGTTGTTTAGTCTTATTTACATAAATATGAAATATGATAAAATATTAAATTTCAACTCTACATCAGGGAACAACAAATTTTTTTTTAAATTCATGCAATTCACCTAATAAAAAACTTTCATACTCGGTCAGAAAGTGCTGAACAAAAGTTATAAACTTGTAAAATAAAAAACTAATAATCTTATTTTTAATGGAGGGCTTTATTTAAATCAGATAAAACGTTTAATTAAAAAATAACATTAGAGAACAAAACCATATTATATACACAGATAAAAACACAATCGCAATTCTGTATAAAAATATGTGATTTGATTGCTTCCCCGCAATAAGAGTAAACATTCATCAAGTGCTTCATACATACATCTACACTGGACAAACAGGATGAATATTATGTGAATATGTAATAGACATATTAGAAAACTTTGACTTAATTTATATGATAAAAACAAATAAAAATTACGATTTGCTTATATGTTTCTACATTTATGTTGCTAAACATATAAAGGTAACTCAAGTTCATAACTATTTTGGAGAACATTTTAAATACCGACCGGTATTCGTAATATCCTCTTGTACAAAATATAATCCAATAAGGACAATTATGTTGTCTGATGTCTACTGAATAATATTCTAAAAAGAGGTTTTCCGTTATACAAAAAGATTTGATTTAATTATTTAAAAATAGTAGCAGAGTGTAATTAATCAATTTTTTTAGATGTCATTCATCAACGAAAACAATTCTTAAAGCAAATAATAATTTTTCTATTCTAATTTTGATATAAAATAAGCAAAAATAATTTTATAGATTAATGTTTGGGTTAAGTTACATAAAATAAATAATTTCAATAAATGTAGCTAACATTCCTAATGGATTGTTTATGAATACAGCAGATAACTGACATATTTTTATCTATTATATAAGGAATCTACGATGTTTTGATTAACACTTTGTGAAAATAATTTCCAAAGTTAAGTTCCCCTTTATAGAACACGACATCTTTTCATTAAGTTCGTATAATGGAAGTTTGAATATAAACACATTTAATAATTTAAGAAAATTAGATGTTTTCATCAGCCTTGATCGGCAGGAGTTGACTGTGAGTGTTTTAGGAGAAGAAGAGGGTAAAAACTCTAGTAATACATCCAAGAAGAAGGAAAAAGAGATGAAGAAGGAAAATACAGACCGAAGGGAGGATGCAGGTTGAAGGGAGGATGTTATAGGAGGTGCTGGGTGCTGGGAAGAGGGAACAGATTAACCCTCTGGTCTCCCGAGGGGGCACAAGCTAGCTTCCAGCTCCAACTAAATGCTTAAAAGAGTCGAGTCGAGCTGCTGCCTGCCTGCTTCTTGCTTGCTTGCTTGCTGTTGGCTCTATCGATTTCTGGCCACTTCTTTTATAACTTAGTTCACAATATTTTTATTAAATATCTTTATTCCCCCTCCCACTAATTCTGCCTAGCCGAATCCTAATGTACAGTTACGAAACGTACAGTTATTTTATTAGAGCCTAATACACTGACATGAAATGTAATTTTTGTCATGTTACTGATGGATATAATTTAATAATCAGCTAACACGGTCAACATTATTCTATATATATATATATATTATTAAGCTTTACACGTATTTTTTATTCAATTAAAATTAATCAACAAACTGAAAAATTGAGAAAACTAGTGAGTTTTAACAAAGTTACATTCCAAACAATTTACAAGCGGTATGTTATTACATGTAAATCTGTAATATTATATATCAGCTTAATATGTAGTAGTATTTTTATAACTGAAAAATTTCAGTATTTATTTCTCATTCAGATGAAATGTATACAGTAAATAAAATTATAAACCAAAAGTAATTAGATAATAATACTACATCATTTTATAAATCTACACGTTTATCACCACCGTTCCAGCACTAGTATTGCAGGGAATAGATGATTTCATAGTTATCGCACTATAAGCGATAAATGTACAACAGAAATAGTTTAGATAAATCGATAGATAATGTAATACGTAAACTAAAATCCACGATTATTTCGAATTGTACTTCTCACAGGGGTGTTAATTTTTAAATTGAAAACATTTGCTAACGAACGGTCGAAAACAATAAAATGGACTAAAAGAATGTATGAGTTACAACATATTATTCAACTTCACCGAGTTTTAAAGATTAAGATTTGTGACAGAAATTTTTAGGTAATTTACTGCGGTCAAAACACGCCATTCTATATTATTGCAACTAGAATAATAGTTTCGCCACATTATAGTCAAGCATACAATGGAACATAAATTTAAAATTGCTTATCGTCTCATAGATGTGAACCATCAGTATTAAAAACCTTGATATTCTGCCTCTATATATTTTTATATATATATTAAAAAAAATAACAAACTCGAAAATTTTGTGATCTTTTGCAATATAATAATGAACTTATTAAAATCAAATCTAATATATTTTCAACGGCAACGTAAGTTTATAATTTACTCTTTTTAAAGAAAAAATTCAAAAATAATTTCATCTGGCGCCGTAGTGGAACCGCAATAACTTAATAATGGTTAAATCAAACTGAAAACATTCCATACTTTTTTAACGTATTAGAAAAATAAAAATATAGTTTTTCTGAAATTCTGAGAAAATTGAGAAAGTATCTATATTTTTTAACAAGTTTGATTCTCTGCCTTCTTTCAAATGTCTTCCACTTCCTTGGTTAACACAGCTGGCTAAAAACTGGAAATATTAACGGGTTACTACTCATAAAAGGGACGAAATCTGAAAAATATTTTTTCCAAAATAATTTAGTCAAGAGAATTTTGAAGTATTTGGCAATGAACGTGGATCGTCGGGTCAAATGATAAAATACATAAAAATGAAACAAAACAATCGCTTTGACAATGAGTTAATGTATTGGTTAACTGGAAAAGGGACACAAACATTCAAACAAAGATAAGATGGCTTGTAAAAAATAGACTTTTAGGAATTCAATTTTGGAGTACAATTGGTAACTGTTATAAATGAAATTTCAGCAATTTTCAAACGAAATATCTCAGGATGATCCTGTCTAATCGAACAAGAACTTTTGAAGGTTCTGTCTGTACTACTACAAAGGACTAATTGTAAAACGGATCCATTATTCTAATAAAAGAATCCCTTTTAGGTCCTTCTAGATTCGTCTTTTTATTATTTTTTATTTTGTATCTTCTTAACTGGAAACATTTTTTACCCTTGTCCTGTTACAGTATCTTGAAAATAGGGGGTCGTAACCTCTGTTGAAAATTCTGAAAAAGATACTCCCAAGAAAAATTTTTCTGGATTAATTTTTATTTTAATTTATTTTGCTTAACGAACGAGTAAATTTCTAAATATGGTCATTAAGAGATGATGGAATTTACTAAAAAAATATAGAAAAAAATAAACAACTATTTAACTTGTTAATCACTATATCAACTGTTATTCATAGGTTAGCAATACCTGTTGCTATATTTCTTTTTTATAAAAAATTTATTAATAAATTCTTATTTGTTTTATGTAAATTGATTGTACTCTTCATGTTCATTATTTTTAGTTTTAAGATAATATTTTAATCGCAAATTATTAAATGCATTACACGTATTCAATTTCCTGTTTCATGCATTCTAATCAAAGCGCTTTACCTTCAAAATTTACTTCTGATACTAAATCAAATAACTGCATGTCTGGTACCAATAATTTGAGTTATTAAAATACAAATTTATTTATAACATATAAATTAGATAAAGTTTTATTATAAACTATTTTTGATTAAAATAATTTGACATAAATTAAGTCATTAAAAACTACTGATCTAAAGTTATTAAGAAAATACCTTGATTTTTGGTTTAATATTTGATCTAATATTAATTATTATTTAAATGATTAAAACTTAATTAAAAACACTCTTTCCTTTAATGATTATTTACTAAGATTATTTATATAATTTTTTTTCTATTATTTACGTTCCAATTTGTTCAACTAGTGAACAATAAGCAACTCTTCTCCTCGGTCAAATGAGATAATAATATGTATGAGGTAAAAATGAAACCCAGTCTTTTACAGACTTAGGCCGACCACTCCTGAGATGTATAGTTAATTAAACCCCAACCACAAAAGAACATCGGTATCCGCTATCTATTATTTAAATCCGTATAAAAGCAATCAAGCTATTACTGATATAAATGAACAATAAAAAATATTTATTTGTTTTATATACGTATTATTTAACAGTACAATAAATAACATTAAGACTAACATAATTTACTTACCATTCTACTTACATATTTAACACTTAAAATATATAATAATATTGCAGAAAATAACATAAAATATAAGATCTAGAGATTACTGATTAGGTAGGTAGACTAATAAAATTTATTTACAAACTGTTCTTTGGCAGGCACGTTCATGAAATTCCCCTTCACTAGAAATTCAATTCAACAAAAATTTTTCTGTAACCGTGATAGTGTGAATATTTATTCCATAACATTTTTATTTGTGCTATTTACTTACGAGCAATTGTCATGCACGACATCTAAAAAAAACAGTTACGTTCATGGAAGGCAAATGTACATGTTGTCTGAAACATGATCGTATTACGGAACATCGAATTTTCCCCTCCCCCAAAAGAAAGAAGAAACTATGCGAAAAATTTGCCATTAAATAATACTAAATTTAAAAAATAACAAGCGGTCTCTCTCTCTCTCTCTCTGTGTGTGTGTGTGTGTGTGTGTAAAAAGTAAAAGATAAATTATTATTATATTGTTTTGTTGCAAATTATGCAAGTTAAATAATAGCATAAAAAATAAGCTAAACTTTAATTATGGGTCATAAATAAAGAGCTAACTTTGCAAAGAAAACGTACAGACTACTTATTTTGAAATATTTCACAATTTGTTGGAAAATTAATTTATTGAAGTTGAAAAAGATTTTTTTTTTTTTTATTCCTTTATTAGGGTATTTTGGTAGGGGTCGGTAGAAGAGATGGATAACGGGGTGAAGAGAGTAAGAGAAAGTTGGTTGAATCGAGAAAAGTTGTGTATGATGGTACCGCCGATAAAGAGTCATATTTCATATGCACAACTTAGTAGACCCCGCCGCTTGCCGCACCGCCAAGCCGATCCCCATCCGTCTGACGCTTTGTATACCTCACCCTTACCTCCGGGCTAGCGCTCTAACCCGCAGCACCCCTGTACAGGCAGACTGGCTTCCCGCCAAATCACATGATGTAGATCCAAGTTACCGGGGGGGTTAATATTTGAACCTCACATCACGATTTCGATATTAGACTTCCCCTTTCCAATACTACTGACACCACTCACAAAGCTATATGCATGATTTAATAGTGATTTACGAATTACTATATTACCATAGATCTTTGGCTATCATACCGGTATACATATCATTGAGTACATTAATAATGGTTTATGTATGTGTGTTGACAAAATGGTACTTTCTCAAAATTATTCTATGTTTGACGACTTCTACACATAAAAAAATGACTGATTATTCGTCAAATTATGTGCGACGGAATACATTAAACTTCTTCATCCCACTTGCAACACGTATTTTGTAACAAGTATTGTTGTTAATGTAACACGTATTGTTGTAAGGTACAATATTTATACCAATATTAAAAAATTATTTTTACTTTTATAACAAGATATTATTTTTTTAATCTTTTTTTAAAGTTTTTCCTGTATTAGCTTGGAGCTATACTTTTCACTTTTTTTTCTGTCTGTTGGATAAAATAACATAGCTTCTAAACTATGCAGTAAACTAAACTACCGCGGTATTGTTTGTTGTAAAATATTGAAACAGACCAAGAAAGTATAAAGATGTACTTTCCACAAATAAAGAATACAATATAGCCTTGTACTATTTTTATGATCAACTTCAATCTGATTTTGCACTATCTTGCATTGGGTTGTAATTAGATAAATTAAGTAGTTTACTTGTAAGCTACTGGATGTCCGATATAACGAACACAAACTAATACAATGGCAGCCACCTTGAAATAAAATTGCAGTTATAATAGTATTATTCAGATATCACTGTTTCTTATGGAACATATAACACGAATTGCAATTTTCGTGCCCGATATTTAAGATAAAGCCAAAAGTTACATTAGATTTTTATAACATGTAAAGTATAATAAATTTTGTTTCATAAAAACCTCAAACAAAAAAAAGATTTTTTGAAATGCGTAGTGACAGCCATGTACAGTTGGCTAACCTTACCACTCAGTCATCATGGAGCAGTAAAACGTTTCGTCACAAAAATATTTTACAAATTCGACCATAATTTGAAGGTTGCATACTGAGAGTTCCGACGGCATTACAATTTACGACTTGTTCCATCAAAACTCGTGATAAAAACGTGGATTAAAACGTTGAAGAGACTGGATATCTAAAAAAAGCTGACAGATTGTTCCGAGAGAGTGTTCACCGATTTCTTCATTTCAACTTAAAATTTACCCTTACAGTTAAACATCGTGCATGAACTGAAGAAGAACGATCACTAATTCCGCTTTGATTTCTATCAAAATATATGACCAACATAGAAGAGTGCAATGAATTTCGGGACAAGCTGTAGATGTCAGAAAAGGAACATTTCCAAGTTAACGTGAACGACTAGAACCATCGTTCAACTTCAATGAAGTTCATAATTGTCCTTTACACAGAAGCAAACTGTGCAAAGGTGATGTACTGTGTGCAGATTTGACACAAGGTGTGGTGGGATTACAATTTTTTCGAAAATGAGGAGCGGTTCACGACGACTGTCACTTTGGTTCAGTAAATTCAAATGCTGCAATCTTTTATTATACCTACATTGATCAATTTCCCACACCAGCAAGAACCCTAATTTCAACAGGATAGTGCGGCGTCGCACACTGGAAGCAATCAATGAAAGCTTTGCGAGAATTATTCAGTAACCGACTCATCTCAAAATTCGGTGATATTCCCTGGTACCCAATATCACTGATTTGTCAATTTGTGATTTTTGCTTGTGGAAGATCCTAAGAGTCGTGCTGTAAGGTACACCCTTCGTTCGCGGTTAGGACCTCCGGGCGGGTTGTCCTGGGGGGCGGCGTCTCGGAATGGGATCATGAGGTATCCAAGATTGGTTACCTCTTGTGTAAAAAAATATATTTTTTTTTAATTATGAAAATTGATAAAACGAAAGGTAAATTAAAAATTTAACTCTAGAAATTGATACTATCGAATCGGGATTTTCCGATTTGGAAAATTCGTTAGATTCCGATTTTCGGAATATAGGCTGATATATAATAAAATAACAAGTATACATCTGAACACTAGACATGTACTAACAAATCGGGATATTCCGTTGGTGATCGGTACTTTCCAATGATAAGCTAAAGACGATGGACATACACGCAGACCCTCATACAAATGCCCTTTAGTATTAGTTTGTTTTTTAATTGTAATGGTTAGGTTTCTATCAATAAATATTTTTGTTGCATTATCCAACAGTTCCCGTTTTTAATGTCACACAGTAGATATCTTAACGTTATTTAAGTGCCATTGAAATCCTGGATATCAATAATACTAGCAATTCTTATAAGATTTTTTACACCTTAAGAATGTGTATATTAAATTTTATTTCTATCGATCGGCTTTATGAATTCATGCTTTTTCACAAGGTACGAGCTTTTGATGGGCTAATAAAGCTAATCTACAAAGGAAACTAGTAAAAAAAAATTGCTTCAGTATAAGATGTCTGAATAAATGATTTTTATATTATCAGTTACTTTCTACAATATAAAGTTCAGTTTTTGATAAATTTATATATAACTTTCTGAAATAGATGTAATATAAAACTCCTGTGCTAAAGCGGGCTATTGTAAGCGTAAAGAAGTTTAGACTTTTTTCTTATGAACAGGATAGATTCCTACGGAAATTTATTTCCCTACCAAGAGGTAATAATAATCAACAGACAGTCATAACTGTAGTATAATAATAAAAATAATAAATAAATTACGTATTATATACAACTATATTATAGACAATGTTTACATTTCTAGAAAGGATGAAAAATCAAATATTTTGGTTTAAATTGACTATTATATCGATGTTAAGGTGTTTCGATCCATGGAAAAAAACTGCAGGTATAAGAGAAAAATAACAGATTTGTAATTTTTATAGTAGTAATTAACAGAGTACAGGTAGGCCTATCGTTTGTTGTGCTCAATACTTCTTGAATCTTGGTGAATTTGGCATAGTGGTATGCAACCACTGTAACAGTACCTTTAGGTGCCAGGACAGGAAATATTTAACTTATTTTTATCTATTAAGTCTGGCATGATATACCAAGGTAGGTAGATGTCTTTCAA
>JAAAKQ030063672.1:0-15714 GCA_010016005.3 Zanna intricata
ATATATATATTATTTGATGAATTAGGTATATTTATTAATTTCAGTAATCTGTAGAAAATTGATAAAATGTAGATGTATTGTTGTCGTATATTTTGAAAGATTTCACGAATTGAGAGTGATGAATTTGGTTATAAAAAGGAAGATACCAGTAAAGCCTCCGATAATGGACACGATAATTAACTAAACAGGTCGGTTGTCACAGCTAAACGACCATAACTATAACGTTAAGCCTAAGTTAAGCAACCATTAATAAATCATAACTAACCGGTTTAGTTCTTGTAGCCTTAAATAAATAGAATGTCAAATGAATGATTGCCACACAGATTGTATAATCGGGTACCACCAGGTTGAAGGAAAAGACGAATGCCGGACCTTCCACTTTTCCAAAATTGAAACAGGTATTGAAAAAGAGATGGAAAATCGTGGTCATCTGAAAGTGATTGGTATAATAGGAAGTTATGAAAACTTAAGAATCTACTATAAAAGTCTGCAAAAAAATAAATAAATAAATAAAATAATTTGTATTAGCTTAAGAATAATTTAAAAAGATATAATGTGAAATAGTACAGATCTTATTATTATGTCTTTATTCCGAAATAATTTATTATTATTTTTATTTCTTATTATCTTTATTCTTATTAGTCTGTTATACTCTTCTTACATTCTGTTCTTAATATTTTTTATTCTTCATTTTTATTAATTATTCTTTATTTATTTCGAAATGCCAGCTTTTTTTTTAATATTTAATAAAAGTTTTTGTTTTCTTTTCGTAAAACTTCGCCGTTTCCGCTAATCTTCTTTCGATTTCTGACCATTTTTTAATCTAATTTAAATTTTTTTCTTCTCTTTCCACGACTCCTACAAACAAGAACTTTTGATAATTCTTTATACAGTCTATCTTAGGTACATTTTATAAGAAATCTAGCTATTTTAATGGATACCATAACTCGACTTCCAGAAAATTTTGATCTTTGCTTTCACATCCCCCAGGCCCAAAACCACCGTCAGTTGTAACGTTTATATTTACATTTATATATCTTTATTTATAGTTCAAAAAATCATACCTCCCTTAATGATACAGTATCAAATCGATTTAAAATGGTCGTTAGTCCTCTAAATATTACCTAAAACTTTTTTTCTGTAATAATTTTCGATATGACCAACCCTTACAGCAAAGGATGACCAAAATATTGCTGTAATTGTAAGAAGCTAGGGCTTGTCGTATGCGAAACTTGTGAGACTTTTTTCACATGCAACCGTTGTCGTATTGAGTAAATTTAAAGTTTTTCTTAACTTTATGGTGGAAATGTTTTTAACCCCAACGGTGAAATACCTCCGCCTTCGGTGTGCCGAAAGGGATTTTTGTATTTGATAAGGCCTACAATATATGTTTAAATCTTATTCTTTGTATTATTTACCATTAAATTTTCAGATTTTCTGTATATCAAACTTTCGTTACATCTTCTTCTTTTCCAATAAGATTATTATTATTATAATTATTGCAATTTGTTTTTCATAAAATTTATTTTTTCAGATGTAAGATTGAAGTAGATACTAACATTTTCCTAAAATTTAATTTTTATTGAATTTTTAAAGTATAATTGATTTTTAATTTTGACAACAAAAATAATTCTTTTTTCTCCTTTCTATGTGATAATATCTTCTTTTTTATGCTGACTCTTTCTTCTATCTGGATCAGAGATTATTTTATATTTTGTCAAATCTCAATTTTATAATCTTCTCTTTAAAACACGTGTAGATTACAGATGAACTCTTATTCTATATATCATAGAATATTTTTACTAGATTCTATTCACAACTAACATCACTCTTTAAGTGGTTAATTAACATTTTAATAGTCATTACAAAAACATGTTAAAGTAATTAATGATTATTATTAATTAATTATTCTAAAATGGTCAGTGTTCAAAGTCAAATAAATTACTTTTTAATTTAAAAATATTGCGTCAATTTTAAAAAAATAAAATAAATCAATTACTATTCCAGTTTTGGAGGAAATTTAAAATCATTAAATTGTTATTCATTTACGTAGAAAGAGGTGCTAAAGATTATCGTGATATTTTTAAGGAGAGAATATTCTTACAGAGAGACTTTTAGAAAAATCATTCTCAGGTAAAGAAACGATATATTTTTTTTAACTTATTATGCTTTTAAATTAATCTTCTTTCTTTTTCTAATACATATCTGATTGTTTGATGCATTTTTATCGAAAGGTAGAGTTCGTATAATGATCTCAGTTTCGATTCCTAGTAATGTTCTAATGATATTTTTTTCTTGTATTAATTAAACAGTACACTTAAAAATGAGTGAAAGTACATCCGGAGGTCGTAAGAATGAAAAAACAATACTTTAGTGGTTTAAACTCGGTGTATATTTTTAAACGTTATCCGATTACTTATTACATATAATTAATTTATAGATAGGATGAGAAATCTTTAGAAAAAAAAAGGATAAAATGAGTTTATAGGATTAAGAGTAAAGATTCAAATAATAGTTTGACATAACTTTTGATATGAAAATTAATTGTAAATACTTCAAACTAGCATACTTTTCTTAACGTTGGTAAAATACTTTTCAAACAAGTTACTCAATATTTAAAAAAAATATATATATATTTTTATTACTTCTCCATATTTAAATTAATTAGAAAAAAAAAACAACTTTTATTTTATAAGCGTTTAATTTATGTAAAATATTATTATTAGTATTATTAAAAAAAATAATAATTGTTTTTATTATTCATAATTTTAAAATTTATTAACTTACATTGCATTACAAATAACTATTATCGTTTTTTTTTTTTTTTTTTTAATACCAGGGGTATAAAAGATTGTTTTAACTTATTAATTAGTATAAAATATTCATGGTATATTTTCTTTATTGCCTATATAATTATAAATAGGGTTCTTACCGTAGATAAACACGCTATAATACAAGATGAATAAAGTGGAATATAGTAATATAAAGTAACATAGTATAGTATAATATAGTAACTTAACTTTTTAACTTTTAACTTTTTTTTAAATAAGTACGTTGATTTATCAATAATTATTAACCACTAACTAACTTTTTATTAAGTTAAAAGTTAAGTTGGTATAGTATAATATAGTAATATAAAGTGGTGAATGTAGTGGTACAAGTTATATATATTATTTATTTTATTACGTAATTTAACATATAAAAAGAGTAACTTTCATGTATATTTTATTCATTTACAAAAAATGTTAAATGCTTTATACTTAACGTACTACATTAGACTTTTAAAATAATGTGAAACATCATTACCGATATCTTATTTGTACCATTGTAATTTTGTTTAAAAGAGAAATTAACTATTGATAATAACTAACAATTCTACTAATTTATTATTTTTTCACAATATTTCTTATTAATATTTTTAATTTTTTTTTAAACACTATTTATAAAAAGTCTGATGTAGACACCTCATGGATTTACTTGTATGCCTATTTTTTAATATAAATAATAATATTTTAATTAATTATATTTTTTAATTAATATTTTTTTAATTAATTTATATTTTTTAATTAATTTATTTTTTTTTATTGTTATTAAATTATTATTTGTCGAAAAATCATTTTACAATCAGTGGTTAATAATTATCCATAAATCAACGTACTTATTTTTAAAAAAAGTTAAAAAAAAAATATGAAGTCTCTGATTCGAACCGATGTCATTTCATTGTAAGATCCAAATATTTCATTAATTAATACTTTATTTAGCTATAACTCTGGAATTAATAAAAATAAGTACCACTTATGATATATCATTAAAAATCTCTCACTGAGCGCTTATTACTGCAATTAAGAAAAAGTGCAAACGTTTTTGGATTGGGCTTTGTTGGACACTTTTGTTTCAGTCGATTGCATTCAAAAAGGGAGGTGTACAACTAGTTGTTACAATAATTCTAAATCCAAAATTTCAACATTCTACGGATAATCTTTTTTGAGTTTTTTGAGATACGTACGTACAGACGTCACGCCGAAACTAGTCAAAATGGATTCAGAGATGGTCAAAACGGATATTTCCGTTGAAATCTGTAAACGGACATTTTTCACGATCACAATATTTTCTTGTACTTAATACAAGGAAGTAAAAAGTTAGCGATTTGTTTTGTATTTTTATTCTATAACAATAAATGTTAAAAAGAAAATTCTGCTTTATATTCGATTGTCCTTTTATTTAATAGAAAAAGAGTATTAAATCATGTAGCACCAAACCCCTTTAATGATGGCGTTTTATTGCTTGATGATATCGCCACATAAGATTGGAAGCTTGTGCGTAGGATATGGTAATGGAATTTTGTAGGGTATGAAAAATCCCATGGCTGACCGGGATCTGTCCCGAGACCTCCACATTAAAGAGCGAGATGCCACAATTCTGCCACGGAGATCATAAGTTATCATTAATTCATCATTTTAACTTTAGAATTTTATATAAAATTATTCAGTTGGTTTTTAATTTAAGTTCTATTAATTTTCGGCTCTTAAAAATTATAAAATATAGAAAAATCTTTTGTAGAATTCTGTTTCATAAGTAAAGTACTCTCCAGTCCGTATGTGTAATCCCATCTCATTGATCAAAACTTATTTACAAGAAATGTTCAAGAAACCTTCAACGGCTGAACCGTAAATTTAGCAAACGTATAAGAAAAATAGTTTTAGTTAATAATTGTAGAATACGATTATTTCAAGTCGGTAAAAAAAAATATTGTAAGATAAAACAATAACAAAATTTTATTCTTTCATAAAGCATCCATCGTTTCGAATTTCTAAGAAGTAATTTATTTGAGAGATGCATTTAATCGTTGTTAACAATGAACGATTTTAGAATATCTTAATCGTTAATGTTATTAAGAAAAGACAAAAATCCCTTTCGACACGCCGGAAGGCTGAGACAGATTTTATTATAGCTAAGTAGAGGATAAAAAATATTTCCATCTTAAAGTTAAGAAAAACTTAAAATTTACTCAATATAACAACGGTTGCATGTGAAAAAAAAGATCCATATTTAGTATACTATAACCCATCTTACAATTCCACCAATATTTTAGTCATCCCTTACCGTAACCGTTTGTAATCATAACCGTCATATCAAAAATTGTTTCAGACAAAAGTTTTAGGTGATGTTCAGAGGACTAACGACCACTTTAACCGATTTGATACTGTGCCTATTAAGGGAGGTATGATTTTTTTTTTTTTTGCCTTTGAAATCATATTTTTCCCACCCTGTGGCCCACAGGGTGTATATATATATATATACATTAACTTTTGAACTGACGGCGGTTTTGGGATAGTGAAAAGCGAAGATATGTCGAAATTTTCAGGAAATCGATTCATGGTAATCATTACAATAGGTAATTTCCTTATGAAATCTACTTTTTTCCCTAAGAAGTGGGAAAGTTTACCTAAACCAAACGCCCAGTAGGCCGCACATATTGGGTGTGTGGGGTTCACCACCTATGCGGTGGAATCCACTAAACACCCATTTCCTCAAGCTGGGTGGTGCTGTAACTGAGCTGAAGACATAACATTAGCACCACCTGCGATACACACGCATTCATCATTCACACAATATTTACATAACACATTCATTCACTATTTACACTCGATATTTAGAATTATCAATATTTACAGCTCAAAACTTAAATTCTATTCACACTCATATTCTATTTACACTCAATATTTACAGCTCAGAATTTACAACACAGCTATGCTGGTCTCAGACCAGGAACGCGTCCACGGGAGCTATTAGTGGTGACAATGCCAAGACACCCCCGCCACTCATCCTAGAAGGCTGGCGCCCATTGTCGTCTTCAGCCAACATCTCCAATGTCCCCCTTACAGCCCTCCTCCATTAGTTTCTGTGAAGCACCGTTTTAAACAACCGGGCACACACCTCCAACCGTCACCGGAAGAGGGAATCAATCACATAACTCTTCCCGACGAGTTCAAATCGCCACGGTATCTCCTGCCTCTTTACGGGGCGCACAAAGAAAGTGTGCTCCACCGTATCCCAGTATTACAATATTGGCACAATTCTGTGCGTCTCTTTCCTATCCTACAGAGATAGACAACCCCGAATGACCCATTGCTCGATAACCACTGAGCCATCCAGAAGTCCACCTCCACATGCAGTCTGTTGACCCAAGTAGCCACTTCTGGAATCAAGGTGTAGACTCATTGCTCCTCTTTAGCACCCGTCACCTCTCCTACCAGTCAACCAGATGCGGCTCCTCGCCTCTCCCCTACTATTTGTGACTCTGTCTCTTCTCTCTTTGGCCAGCAAGTATAAAAGCGGCACTACCACCAGCGAAGCATCCAATGACACCGTCCGGTAGAGCTGCGCCAACCTGTGAAAATGATAGCTTTCTTATGAAATCTAACTATTATTCATTGAAGGGTTAATATCACATGTAGAGATTTGGCAGGATATATCTTGATTTCCCAGTTATTGGGTTAGTTAGAAAATTAAGCGATACTGTAAATTAAGGGTCGTTCCTTCATCTCATACATGTATATTAAGTGATGGTCCTGCTAGATTCAATTATTAGTTTATAAAGATCTCAAGATCTTTATAATCTTTATAAAGATCAAGATCTTTCCTTTCAAAGAAGATTATCAAGGAGTCTTCCTTGATAATGATCCTTGGTCACCTACTTTTAAAACAGTCTTTTGAGAAATATACAGAAAGAATTGATGCATATACTTAGTAACAAGAATAGTGATCATCTCCGCAGACCCGAATCAGTTAGCTCTAAAAACAAAGACAAAGAATTGTAGTGAAATTTCATATGAAATTTGGAAAAAAACGCTCTTGAAACTTATCTTTTACATAAAAAAAAGTATATGGCAATGAATGTTTATCACGTAGTTGGTTTTTGAGTGGTTTAAGCGTTTCCAAGATGACCGAGAAGTTAATGAAGATGATGATTAAACTTCAAAGCGATGATAATTGTTATTTCAATATTCATGGGATTGTGTATATTCACTGGCTTCCAGGTTAAATTATTAATCAAAATTACTATCCTGACATCCTTGCTCAACTCTGTGAAAAAATGAGAAAAAACGGTATGAATTGTGGAAAAATAAGTACTGGTTCTTCATCAGGACAACGCACCGGCTCACACTGCCATTGTCTGTCAAGAAATTTCTAGCCAAGTTTAATATCCCAGTGTTAGACCATCCGCCTTATTCGCCTGACCTGGCACGATATGACTTTTATCTGTTCCCCAAAGTTAAATCTGCATTAAAAGTTACAAGATTTAAGATGGTTGAAGCTATGAAAGGAAAAGCGACTCGCATCATAGAAGAGATGAAAGAAGAAGACTTCCAGTACTGTTTCGAACAATGGAAAATTCGCATGAAGCGTTGTAGGGTTAAAGGAAGGGAGTGGGAGGGAAGTGTAGAGGATAATAACTAAATATGTATAAATTTAAAATAAAATATTTTACAGCATTAGTCTCATTATTTAATAACCATACCTCGTACATATATTGTTTTAGTGAGAAAAATATTTATGTTTCCTGCAAAAATTACTTATCTGTTTGAATTAAGAATTTATTTGCAAAGAGCCCCATCGAAAATTTATTTGTTCACTTTATTAATGATAATATTTTTCCCAAACTTGGTATAGCAATTGATAGGTAAAACGTAAACATTAACATAAATTTCGTATTATAAAAATTATGCTGTGAAATATAAATAATAATATTTATGGGTATTAAAGGTGACAAAAAGACAAGATAAAAATACATTAAATTTATCTGGCGTAGGTCGAATTATAACCCGAAGCAAGTGTCTCATTGTATGCTATGCGATGCTAACTTTTTACGGTTTGTTGCATGCTAAGCGATGGAAAAGAAAAAGAATAAGAAGTATAAGAAAAGGAAAAAGAAGAAGAGAAGAGAAGCAGCTGCCGGGACAATGGTTTGAATGCGGTCGAATGATCATTAGCATAACAGACTAGAGAGTAGAGAAGAAAGAAGGACAGTGCATGTTTCTGTTACACTCTGAATCGAAACCGCACTACTTCTACTTAGTTCTTTAAACGTATACTGTTTCTCATAGTTTTTCTCGTTTTATTTAATTTTCTCTTTTTCAAGTCAAGTCTTCTTGTAGCTTGGTTTATTTGATTTTTATTCCTGATAAGAACACCACCGAGTGAACATTTCTACAGATTTACATTGACTGTGTTTGCTTCGATAGACGTAGCATTGGATTCGTTTTAGTTCGCATCAAAAGTAATTTAATTTGCTTCTATCATTAGTAGGAAATACCGTTTTGCTTCCTTTCTGTTTAGATATATCTCTACAAAACTTTTCAGGATGTGCAATAAAATTAATTTCTTATTTTTATAAATTAAACCAATTTCAGTACAACTGAACACTATTATTATTAATATAATGTGAAGTATTATGATAGCGAAATATTTCGGTTTTCAGATTTCAATGGAAATATCAATTCTGACAATCTCTGAATCCATTTTGACTAGTTTCGGCGTGACATCTGTATGTACGTACGTATGTCTCTCGCATAACTGAAAAACTATTTTCCGCAGAATGATTTAATTTTCGATTTAAAACTATTGTAATATTTAATTTTGTACCTCCTATTCTGATTGCAATCGACTGGACAAAAGTTTTAAAAAAAAAACTCAAAATGCAAAAAAATTTTGATGTTTTTTTTTTCTTAACTTTAGTAATAATACTTAACTGCATTCAGAGCTTTCAAACGATGTCATAAGTAGTATATATTTCATTGCGGAAGTACATCTGTTCGTATCCGACTTCATTTCCTTTATATACGTTTTTTTTGTAGTTTAAATATATTGATTAATTAATAGTTATTAACCTATTTTAGGAATGACTTATATTTATAACGTTTAAAATAATCTGAAAAAATAAATGAATTATGTTAAATTCTTTTGAAAGCATATAGGCAATAGCAATAGGAAATCAACTAAATTTAAAAATTTAATTTTTCAGAATAATAATAGATTTCATTGAGTCAAATTGCTATGAAATTTCCAAACGTAAATAAACGTTTAAAAATTCCCTCTTAAATATATTACTTCTAATTTTATTTATGATTCGGGTTGTATACAGAAACCCCACCCTTTTAAAAAAATCTGATGTGGACAATTCATGACTTCCTTGTACGGCTATCAAATACATATATATATATATTTTTAGAAGTACATAAAATTTTATTTCATTAATAACTTCTGATATTTTTTTTTATTATTATTATTATTATTGAATAATTATTTACTGTATTTTTTTTTTTGCAATCAGAAGTTAATAATTATTAATAAATCAATATATTTAAATTAAACAAAAAAAATTGTAAAACAAAACAAAAGGAGATAGAGGCTGATTCGAACCAATGTACCTTCACTTATAAGAGCCAAATATTTCATTAATTAAAATTTTATTTGGCTATAAGTCTGAAACTAATGAAAATAAGTACCACTTCTGATATATCATTGAAAAGATCTTAATGAGGGCATATTATTGCAATTAAAAAAATTTAAAAATTCATTATTTTTCGACTTTGGGCTTTTTTGTACCCTTTTGGTTCAATCGATTGTAATCAAAAAGGGAGGTCCACGACTAGATATTAAAACAGTCCTTAATCCAAAATTTCAACATTCTACGGCTAATCGTTTTTGAGTTATGTGAGATACGTACGTACAGACGTCATGCCGAAACTAGTCAAAATGTATTCACAGATGGTCAAAATGAATATTTCCGTTGAAATCTGAAAACCGAAATTCTTCGAGATTAAAATACTTCCTAAAAAACGGTTTTTTGTGAATTTCTGAGAATCCATTTAAAAAATTGTATTAATAAAAATCAAATGAAATTGATTTTTTTTTTCTCACAGTTTGTTTATTTACAATAGGTTCTGATAAGGTATAATAAGTAAATCGTATTAAAAAAGCAAATGATAAGGAAGTTTCCAACGAACACTTCAATAAAACATCCATTAACATAAAGATATAAATAAAGTACAGACATATATAAAGTTTATAAATATAAACGCAATCCAACTGAGGTACAATCACTACATAGGTACAAACGTACAGAAACATCTAATGAAAAAAAAAAACGACAAAAAATCTATTAAACATCATTAAACAATAGATACAGACAAACAAATAATAACATAACAAACTCATGGAAATAAATGACGAAAGAGGCTAGGTTTCTTATCAATGTATAGGAAGATGCTTTTCACAAATGTGGTAATGAACTAGCTTAAGGTTCACTCATATTCTCCCACGTCTAGCACAAGTAGGCGTTTAAGTCGCCTTCATGTGCTTCAAGTCGCTGTTGTGTAGAAGATTTTTTGTAACCTCCGGGACCACCGTTAGGTATTGCTTCAGAGGATGAGATGAATGGATTGTAGCGTGTGTTAAAAAGCCATGTCTGATCGGGATCCGAACCCGGAACCTCCGAATGAAAGGCCGAGACCACTCTCGCTACGGAGGCCGACTATTTTATCTAAGAGATTAACTGTTAGAAAGTTCACATGATTATCTAACCGCTGTCTATAATTTGAAGCGAACTCTTTATTCTCTTTGCGAACATTCTAGGTACTCGTGAATTCTTTCGTTCCTTGCGAAACACGCGGTGTCTCTGGTAGGGATCTCACCAACTTATTTTGGAAACCTTGTGTAATCTCAATATTATTCATTCTCGACGTAACCCGTTGCGGAAAGAAAACGGATTTAGAAAGTGGTATTTAGATAAGAAAAAAAAGTGTCATTTTATTTTTTTTATCTTCAGTCATTTGAATGGTTTGATACAGCTCTCCAAAGCTCCCTATTTAATGCCAGTCATTTCATTCGGAATACCTCCTACATCCTACATCCCTAAAAATTTATTTATATATTCCAAAGGTTGCCTGCCTTCACAATTTTTCTCATCTACCTGTCTCTTCAATATCAAAGCGACTATTCCAGGATGCCTTAATATGTGGCATATAAGTTTGTTTCTTCCTTTAATTATTTTTCCAAATGTTTTTTCATCGATTTTCCGCAACATCTCGTCATTTGTCACCTTATCCACTTATAGGAGAATGATTTTTAACATTCACCTATATCATCGCATTTCAAAAACTTAAAAATCTTTTCTTCTCGGGTACTCCAATCGTCCAATTTTCACTTCCATATAATGCTACGCGCCAAATATATATTTTCAAAAAATGTTTCCTGAATTTAAATTAATTTTTGATGTAAGCAAATTTTATTTCAGACTGAAAGCTCATTTCGTCGTGCTATTAGGCATTTTATATTGCTCCTGCTTATTCCGTCTTTAATAATTCTATTATCCAAATAACAAAATTCATCTACCTCTGGAATCTTTTCTCTTCCCATTTTTATATTCAGTGGTCTCTCTACATTATTTCTACTACATTTCATTACTTTCATTTTGTTCTTGTTTATTTTCATACGGTAGCTCTTGCATAGGACCTCATCCATGCCATTCAATGTTTCTTCCACATCTTTTTTACTATCGGTTAGAATTAACGTATAATTAGCAAATCGTAGAATCTTTAGCTTTCCGTCTTGCACTGTTATTCCGGATCTAAATTGTTCTTTGACATAATTAACTTCTAGTTCTATGTAAAGATTAAAAGGTAACTGGGATAGGGAACATTCTTGTCGGACTCCCTTTTATATTACCGTTTCTTTCTTATATTCTTCGAATAGTACTGTTGAAGTTTGGTTCCTGTAAATGTTAGCAATTGTTCGTTTCGTTTATCTCTTTACTTGAACCCTAGGTTTTTAAAATGGTGAACATTTTATTCCAGTCCACATTATCAAATGCTTTTTCTAAATCTATAAATTCCATGTATGTCGGTTTGTTTTTCTATAATCTTCCTTCTACTATTAATCTGACTCCTAAAATTGCTTCTTTTGTTCCTATACTTTTCCTGAAACCAAATTGGTCTTTTAACACTTCTTTCACTCACCCCTCAATTCTTCTGTACAGAATTCTAGTTAAAATTTTTGACACACGAGTAGTTAAGCTAATTGTTTTGTATTCTTCACATTTATCTTTATATTTCTCCTGCTTTCTTTGAAATCATGACAATAACACTTTTTTTGAAGTATGATGGAACTTCCATTTTTTCGTAAATATTACACATCAATTTGTATATTCTATCTACCGCTTCCACACTTGCACTGCGCAGTAATTTTGCAGGTATTTTTTCTGTCCCAGGAGCGTTTCTGTCATTTAAATCTTTTAATGCTCTATTAAATTCAGATCTCAGTATTGTATCTTGCTTTTCATCTTCTTCTACTTCCTCTTTTCCCTTTATAACACCAGTTTTTAATTCATTTCCTCTGTATAACTCTTCAAATATTTCACTCGCCTATCGATCGTTTCTTTTGTAATATAAATCGGTGTATCATCTTTATTAATTACATTATTAGATTTTAATTTATGTACCAAAAAATTCTCCTTTACTTTCCTGTATGCTCCGTCTATTTTACCAATGATCATTTCTCTTTCTACTTCTGAACACTTTTCTATTATTTAATATTTATGATTTAAAAAATTCAGACGAGATTATGAAACTCTTTCTTGTGAACACAGTGTTTTTGTTTGGTATATTTGTAAGGATTTTTTTTTTCTAGAAACTGATGAAATTACATAAAAAAATACTATAAAAAACAACTTTTTCTTAAAATCATTTTGATCGATGTTACCCTTTCAGGGTGAAAAACATCGTATATAAAGAAAAAAAAAACAGGGGGAATCAACTTGTTGGCCAATAAATTTAAAAGGGAAAATGTACAGTTAGACCTGTTTTATTATGGTTAGTTGTGTTAAAAAATAATTTAAAAATTATAGGTTACTAGTAAAATAAAAAAAAATACACACATACAAATATAAATAAAACTGTACATTTGTATGTTATGTGAGAGAGGATTAGAAAACGATAGTTACATAGGGATAATTACGATGATGATACATCTGAAATAATAGACCAGATGACCCTGAATATATGGAAACAAAAACAAGACGAAGAAAAAAATGTTGTCTAATATATTAAATGAATGGGATTTCAAAATGAAAGTAGCTTACACCGTTTGTTTGAAACGGCCTATTAATATTCAAAAGTGAAAATACATTGCTACCACTGTTACCGATATAATCAACTATTCTGTTCTGTATCGTGTGAAGTCGACTTGAACGTAAAAGAATTACCTATGAATTATATTGATTAATATTACGTTATACATATGCCATTTTACAGTTCTGCAGTATGATGAAAACAATATAAAATGAGATTTCTTTTTTATGAATGTATTTCAAATTATTAAATACTCATAAAATATTACGATTGTTATTGCTAGTTAATTGTTTTTTTGTAATAGAACGTAACAAAGATAATCATCTACGAAAAAAGACAGTTTATCTAAATTTCTTTAAATTTAACTATCATTTAAATTTTTTTATATGCAAGTAATCTTTAGCGTATACTTTTTCCAATAAAAATTGTTCCATTGCATAATAATAAAAAAACAAAAGGAAAAGTACATATAAAATGCAACAAAAGATAATAAATTTTTTTCTACATTACAAGGTTAATTGAAAATACGTTGGCAACACTGATTTTAGATATCCACTGCTCGAGGTGGACGCCAGGAGCGAATCGTGGCAACGTGTAGGGCCAGGGAGGCAGCAATTAGGCTGCCTCCCTGGGCCTACCAGGGACATACATTGGTCCAGGATACATGCAAGAGTGTTCTGGATCGGAGTAGTTCTGATGACGCATTAGGGCCCCTAGAGGTGTGTGAGGATCGCGCACGGGGGGGGGGGAGAGGACCGGGTGTGTGAAATGCACCCTCGACTCTCAGTAGGGATAAGTGATAGGACCAGGAAGAGTAGCTCTCCGGAGGAAGGGCTCTTTGACACCCCAGAAGCGGGGGGTCGAGGGTGCCTCGATGAGACCGGGAATCCCCGATCCAAGCTTAGGGAGTGTTAGATTAATCTGCTGCCACAACACTGCGCAGCGGCTGATAACATACTTAATGGTGGTACCAGTTGCTGCACGGGTGCTAAAAAAAAAAAAGAAAAAATTATATCCATTGCTGCCGGTTTAATTGGATAAACAAATAGAAGATTATTTGAACAACAAAGTACTCTCAGACCATCTGAATATTACACTGCAAAGTGTAAATAATATAATCAAATTAATTTAAACTGGATAGTTTTAAAATTAATTAACTGATTATCAATTTTCTAACTTATTTTTTTTTTTGTTTAGCCTTCGGAACCACTTTAAGGTTCAGAGGATGAATGAGGATACTAACATAAATACGGATATATACATATTTTGAATGTAAATGAATTGTAATCTTGTAGAGAATCATGATGACCGTTCCTGACATGTGTGGTTAATTAGTTAATTGAAAATCTAACCGCCAAAGAACAAATTTACGATCTAGTATTTAAATTCGTAACTGCCTTTTCTAGTGTTCAAAAGTAACTGCCTTTACTAGGATTTGAATCTTAGAACTGTCGACTTTGAAATCAGCTGAGTTCGCCACTAAACCAACCCGGTAGGTTACAATAAATAAACTAATTCTATAACATCATACGCTAAGTATAACGCATATATAAATTAAGTAACAAAAAAAAAAAAAAAAAACACATTACAATAATTATTAAATAATCGAATATCAGTATGGCTTTAACAAACAACAAAATATTCGATAACATCCTCATATTGTTTCCTCGAAAATGTTGAAATGTTAAATCCTATGTTAAATTTCTGACTTGAATGTTGATGTCAGAAACTGCAACTAACAGTATGCTAAATCCCATTCGCCTACTCCTAAGAACTTGAGAAAATGGGGCGTAAAAAAATACTCTTTTTACTTCCTTATACGAAGTAGTGTGATCGCGAAAAATACAGGTTTGCAGATTTCAACGGAAATATCCGTTTTAACCATCCTTGAATCTATTTTGATACGTACGTACTTATATTTCTCGCATAACTCAAAAATGATTAGCCGTAGAATGTTGAAATTTTGGATTTAGGACTTTTGTAATATCTAGTTATGCACCTCTCCTTTCAATTGCAATCGACTGAACCAAAGTGTCCAAAATCTTACGATATGCTGAACGATGTGAGTGGTGATATGTATTTTTAAAGATATATTACATAAAAAAAAAAAACAGCTTAAAAATAGTCTTAAAATATAGTAACCTGGGTTTTGAAACGTCGCAACGTCAAAGGACAAGAGGCCCTCTTATCTAGGATGCCTTGGTTCACTCACACACAAGAGCGGGTGGATCGGGGTGCTTCTAATAATGGCATGAGTTGAGGGACCCTCATAGTATAAAAGGGGGCGTGGAGAGTGAAGGGTAAGCGAAACGCTTGCCTGGAGCTAGGTAGGTAGATTGGGCGGCCTCCGTGGTGTGAGTGGTAGCGTCTCGGCCTTTCAAACAGAGGTTCCGGGTTCGAATTCCGGTCAGGCATGGCATTCTTCACACACGCTACAATTCATTCATCTCATCCTTTGAAGATATACCTAACGGTGGTTCTGGAGGTTAAAAAAAAAATTTTAAAACGATTAGGCTCGGGAAGGGTAGCTCCCCTGAGGAAGGGCATTTCAGTAGCGGAGGTCGGAATGTTCCGCTGAGACTGA
>JAAAKQ030063683.1:0-15713 GCA_010016005.3 Zanna intricata
GAAAATGCAGAGAGCCACATTTTCTTGGAAAAAATACAGCTGTAGTTTTCCATTGCTTTCAGCTGCGCAGTACTCAAGATTGAGTGATGTTGCTGTGGCCGTTTAGGTCCTTCTGACCTACGCCCTCAACTTTTAAAATTTTTAAGTGCTAAGTTTTCATATGCTATGACTCATAGCGTTACAGCATGAATGTGACGTGAAACCAATGCTGTTTTGCAAAAAGTGCTATAATGTGCCTAAAAAAGTTATCACTTCAAAAATATAAACGTGATACTCGTACTAAAAAGTGCGGATATATCATTAACGACACCGATTCGTTTATTAAATTCAAAATTAGTGTAGTCTTTACGTTTTCTTTAACGTTTAATATTTTGTTATGAATGATTAAATACCGGAAATCTATATATATATATATATATATATATATATATATATTAGAAATATTTGTAAACGCATTCTATTAGTTTAATACATGCTGTATGCAACTTTCGCTTATAGTCTTCAACTACAAAACGACTGAATACTGATTTGAAATACGATTGTAATATACCTGTAGACGATAAGAAAAAACTGACGATCCGAGCACACATCAATCCGTCTTTCTAAATCTATTTTCTCGTAATCGATTTAAGCATCTCATCGCCAAAGACCTATGACACTTCTACACCGGTCTAATGTTATCGTTACGTTAAAAATATATACGCAGAAGTAAATAACTACAAAAGATGTGTGTTAACGTAATTAAATCGTTGGAAAAACACGCAACGAAGAAAGAACCTCTTTACGAACGAAGTTATGTGTACCACATAAGGCTATATGTTTCATTATGGTTAAGTGCGTTAAAAAATAGCCACTTGTGTGAAAAAAAATTTTATTATAAGAAATATTGAGACGAAAAAGGTATCTCTAAAACATTAAATAATGGAATAAATTATATTTCTACAGCTATTAAAATTTTTACGGTTAAAGCTATTATTTAATTTTTTTCACCTTTCATACCGGCCTCTTTATATTTGTATAAGAATAACAAATATTTTGGAATCAGAATAAATTCTTTCTATCAAACATTTTGCCATTTTTAACTTAATGATGGTCAAATCTCCTAACAACTTATAGAAAAACTGGACAGCCGATAGCTGAAGAAGATAACTTAAAAAGACACAATTTTATTAAGATTTTCGATACCGTTTGACCAGAGCTGTTTCATAATTTTATCTTGAGTTGTACACTAATAACAGTTCCTTTGAAAGAATTAACGATCGATATCCGCGTGAAGAAATCCTGTTTGTAAGGCAGTTCTGTAACTGAAACGATTAAATTCAAAATTTGATACGATTAGGAATCAGCTAAAACGAATAGGCTGCGGCACGGGTAATAAAGCGATAGCTAAGAATATCGAAAAAATCTTTTAATTACACGAACCCGATAATGGGATTTTTTAAATTATCGGTAATGCGGTAACTATTTCATTAAAAAATGTAGACGTGTATGTACATTTTATTAAAATATGTGTTAAAAACTTCTCTCAAGGATGGTTTAAATTTCCGGTTGTGAGTCTGTCGTACGCAGTAGCGAATGTCGCTCTCCGGTATTTCTACTACACTGGCTATGCCTGTTTTTTATACCGAGATAAATTATTTTGTTAACCTCTGTTTTTTTTCAGAGTGTAAAAGAAAAGTAATCGACTCGTACCATCAAAACGGTCCTACACACTAGACTCGATTACTTCCCGCGAAGTTCAATGTCATATTTTTTGAAAACCTTTTACTTACATTTATAATTTAAGTCTTCCTCGGCGTAAGTTTCACGCGAATAAAAATTAACGAAAATAATACCGATCTTAATGAAAATCGATGAATAGGATCTTAAAAATTATCACCTACAGTTCTTCTTTCTAGTAGGCTATCGTTTTGGAACGACAGTTATATGAGTATATTCTCTTTTTTCTACTCCACACTTACGAGCCATCATCAGGGTTTTTTCTTAGGTTGGTAGATAGATGATCGAACCTTTTGAATTTCGTGAGTTTATGAAGACGCTCATCTACGGATACTAACTACATTGACTTCTTAATACTTTAACATAATCAATCACCCGAAATTACTAAATAAGTAGATATTTTTCCAATATTTTATACGATTTTAATTACTACTATGTAAAAATAAACTGAATTATTCTGTTATCGTAATACCAAAACATTACATATGATGTTTTATTTGAAATGTCCTGCTCGAGTTCAGGACTGTTTCTTTTTCCTGTTTATGGGTAGAGTAAAAGTTTCTGCAGAAAATGTTAAAATCGTAGTTTACGTAAATGATTTATAATTATTTAGATATGCGAGCTGTTCTCAGGATACCAGAGTATTCGGTGAAACGGTCCACTAAAAAATGGTCACTGGTAGGAGGAAAAAAACATATCATAAATAAAAAAAATTAAACAAATACAGCTATTAAATATTAGTCCGATATTGATAAAATCTTATTTACACAAAAATATGACAAATGATTTGGAATTTTTTTTCTCCATATAACCAATAATTTAAAAAGAGATAGTAAAGGGTTTTCATCTCGTTATGATTCTCTATGTACCTTCTTGTAAACCCATAATATTTAAAACTATTCTCTTGATTCATACAAACTAATTTATATTTGTCCGATATTTGGAGTGACTTTAATAGAATGTTTTATGCCTTAATGAGAAAAGGGTGTGAAATTCAACATACAACAAAGCGCATTTAGAAAAAGATTAAAACACTTTATAGAATAATTATGCTACAGTTACGAAAAATTTCTGACAGAATCTACACAAGAAAAAATGAAAAACAATGACTCGCTAGTATAGAAATAACAACACAAAGTTTTTAAACAAAAACTCAAGTTACATGTTTCAGGTTATCTATTTCGGTCTTTCATACAAATGGATTGAATATAAAGCATCGAGAAACGAACGGAGTACCAACCGGAGTGCTTTCTCTGAAAATAATGATCTTCATTTTATGTATAAGGTTCTTAGCGCGAACAGAGAATGATGAGAGTGAAAATGAACATCAACTGCTTTTTGATATGTGGTGTTCCGATATAAAATGTATAGTCGAAGAGCTAGAGCCGAAAAAGTTGTTTGATCTTTGTGGTGAGCGAAATTTATTGGAAATAAATGTATTACTAAGGTAATACCTACTAAGGTATTACTACCTGTATTACTAAAGTAAAGGTAGGCTTTGTTGTATTAACTAAGGTATGTTACGGTTCCGAGTAAGCTTACAGTTTTGTCGGTACAGGGACCATGTAAGACAGGTGAAAATGCCGTTTTTCCGGGAAACCTATAGATTTGGTGCTTGATAATTTGTACAGTGAAAGTAACAGTGTACTAAACCATTGGTGTTTAAGTTATTTAGGATACGTTCTTTAGTAAAATGACCATCCGAGGTGGGAAGTTGAAAATACGTCTCTCATAATCATTTCGTTTACTTTCCGAATCCATAGATTTGTGATAATCTCCTTTCTTATTTAACTCATACATAAGTAAAGCATTGTTAATGAAACCTCTTTAAAGCTAGCGTGTACAATTGATAATAGCGAGCTCTTGGATAACTGTGTTTTCAGTTTCACATGAAGTCTAGTTATCCATGATTTGGGTGTTGCATAACTATTGTGATTGTAAGTTTCATCTGTGTATACAATCTGTTTTCTTCTTCGGTAAATAGGGAGATTGTCGTAGAAATTTCATTCTTTGCATTTTAACGTTATCATGCCGTTTCGATCAACATTTTCCGGTTGTCTTCTGTTTTTTTTCTATCTAAATCCAATTTAGCATAGTATTCTCTTTAAAAATCTTTCACTCCCTTGAAATTAATTTCACTTTCACGGGAATTTTGCATAATTCTCTTCACAGTAGGAACGCATTTTCTTGTTACATAAAATGTATTTATTAAACGCCTCAAAGTATCCGTGTCAAACGAATCTAAATTGCGCACAGTACTGGAGCGATTTACACTTTTTCTCAGAGAAAAGAACATGGATAGCTTTTCAATCACATTTGTTTTTCCTTCAGCTATAATTGTTTGGATCGTTCGGTTTGATACTTTTGACGCTTGAACTACCGTATTCAGCACTTCAGTTTTCCTCTCTATTCCAGTTCCGGCATTATTTTGTAAAAATAAATTGTAAACATCGAATACTATTTCCCTTGCCTGACTATGTACTACTGTACCTTTTCCTCCTAACTTGGACATTTTAAAACAAAATAACCGTATTGAAAGATTAAAAATTTAAATTACTGAATTTATGATAAAGCCTTACATTAAAACTACACAAGTTGTAAAAATAAATCACTAACAGCTATTCACTTCATTAAGGTAAAAAACACACCGCAACAAACGTTTCTATAACAACCAGTTCTAGAATATAATTACAAGCGAAGAGTGACTTGTGATTCTTCACAGCACAATGATTAGAGTAAAGTAAAAAGAAGTAAATGAAATTCTTATAATTGCGTCTTTAGTAATGGGAAGGTAGGGCTTCTGCCCCATGCGTCTCAGGTTTTGTCAGTGACCTAAGCCCTGCCGGTCATTTTGTGTAACGAAAAAATCCTGAAAAAAGATTCCTGGTAAAATCAGGGTCATCCAAAAAAATTCCTGGAAAAAAATCAGTTTATACTAGTATTATCTCAACGGTAAGGTCATCTGAGTAGTTAAAAAGACAGCAAATTTTTACTAGATTTCATACCGTCATCTCAGGCATATTCTACCAACGTAATTTCCGATTTATTATCTTGATTTACAATCAGTTTTTGCCTACATAAGTTTTATCTGTTATTTTCATTCAAGTGAATTAAACTATATTTAAATATAATTAATTTAATATTTTTCTAAATTTAAATAGAAATAAATAATACTGCATATAGTACTAAGGAAATTATAGTATTAAACTAGTGTTAAGTAAATTAAAATAATCGATGGATGTTGTAGAATGTGATAAAAATGGTAGGATGATAAAGATGAAATAAAAATTTTATGGTCACCAAATATTGTTTTTTATACGATGAATGATTGCGACATCGATCAAAAGATTTTCAGTATTGTTTTTTGTATGATGAAAGATTACGTTATTGATAAAAAATTGCGTCAGTATTGTTTTTTGTATGATGGAAAATTCCCAACATAGATAAAAAAAATGCATCAGCTCTTCTTTATTTGGAAGCTATTTTAATCATAAGGTTCATATATAAATCAATGGTCGTTACGGTTACGGTTACACTTCATTAAACTGTACACTGTCAGAACGTTATTATTCAGGTGAGTGAAATAACTCATTAATAATTGCAGATTTTAAATAAACATTAAATGTAAATATAAATAATTATACACGCTAAACAATATTTTAAATTTTTCCTTAAGTTCCAATTAAACTTCGATCGTATCAGTTCCTGATTATTGGGTCGACGATCGTATATAAATAACCGTTACGGTTACATTCTGTTTTTAATATCGTCTCTTTCACAACTTTAATATTTAGGTGAGCGATACAACCGTTTAATAAATTCAAATAAACATTAAATGTAAACAATTATACACTCAAAATAATATTGATACATTTTCATGTCAGTTATCATAAATATGTCATCACCACATGTTGAACAAGCAATCAACAATAATATAATGGGGCGGGACCAGGGGCTTAGGTCACGTGAAATATTCCTGGCCACTCATTGGCTCCTGACGCAGGTTCCCTACTTTCCTACTACTTGTGTTAAAATAAGTCATGAATGATTCAGGAATTATTGTATTATTATTAATCGCAATACAACAGCAAGTAGACCTAGATCACAACATCAATAAACAGTTTAGAATAAAACTCAATAATTACATTTGCTACAGCAAGTTTATGAAACCCGTTTTTTATATATTGACATACGACAGAAACATATAGAAAATTACAGTACTTTTTAGTTTGCTTGTAACAAAATTATGAGCCGATACATTTAAGAGTATATGGGATGAAATACATATATTAGTTTAGTTTAGTTTAATATTATTATATAATTAGGTATAATTAATTTAAATTGAAAGATTTATTGAATGTCAATTAGGTTATTTTTCGAAGTGATCTGTTAGCTTTATTCGTATTATTGTATTGTTAAACAAATAAGTAAATAACTATCACAGAGGAGGAAATAGCAGAAACGGTAACAAACTTATTGTAATATTACTTAAATCGGAAATAAAAAACTACAAAATAATAATGAAACTATTATAATTTATTATTCAGAATAAGTTTGTAGCCTACAATTATTTTTCTTAAAATATTAAATTCTCGCTCCAAAATAATTTACTGCGTTAAACTTGGAATAACAAAATAACGCAATATTTTGCGTTAATTTTGAAGATGAAACCCGTGATGAATTATAATTTACTTATTATAAAGTAAACGGAAATACGAGATGAAATATTTTAACGTTCATCAGATCGATCGACCTCAAATCAAAAAGTAGGAATCGTAAAATTTTATAGTACTAAATTCTTCTTAATGTTTGTAACGTTTAATTATCGATGTTTTTCTGCATCGAAATCAAATAATGAAGTTCATTTCTAAAACTTAGGCCACTTGGAAAATTGTAATATTAAAACGTTACTTAAAAATCTAATCTACAAGTACATATTCGATTCAGTTTCTTAAAAACCATAAGGGAAATATATCGATAAAAATTGGAGTAGTGTTTTTAAGTCTTATTCGTAATCTAAACTTACTTTTCGATGACTTCGTAAAATAGATAACAGTTTATCTTACACTTAACGTACAATAAATCTTAAAAAACTTATTTTTTGAAAACCTAACTTCTTACAAAAAGCAAACGCTTGGTTTTTTTAACATAAAAAATGAATAATAGTACTTTTACGATTCTTTAAATTTGGAATTTTGATGTCGTCACCGATTCCACAGAAATTTATAGTTTTAAATTATGTTAAATGTTAAAATCAAAAGGATGTGTATTTTGATTTTAGTGAAATTTTATTTTTATTAAATATGGATGGGAAAAGAAAGACTACGGTCGTATGAATAAGAACCGGTCTGCAACAAATAGAACCGGCGACAAATCTGAAGTGTGATAAAAAGTACGAAAAAAATTCACAAAGCGATGTAAAAAAATACCGGTGCTGAGTTCGGCTAAAGCTCTCCGAGCTTTGAATACTACACGGAAAAATGTGATATCAAACTGTCATCAGTCTTTGCCTTACTCTCTAACTACCCGACGCTAAACGTCGATGATGAACTGATAAAAAAAACCGTAAAATCTTTTAGGTGTATGTCTTCTTTTTTATGCTGTTCTCGAAGAAAGTTAACGTCTTTCTCTATAAAATATAAACGAATTGTAAAATTCGGTATAGTTTGTTAAACATATTTTTATGTTTAAAGTACGTAAAAAAATACATACTCGGACCGAACCTCCTCGTACTGCTTTTGTAGTTTGTTTATAAAAGTTATCTGAAGCAGGCATTTCGAAAGTAGCAAGCATATTTTGCCCGTCGCTCAATATATACGTAGCTTATTTTTTAAAAGCCTAGTTACAAAAACAAATATATTAAAGGATTGAATTATAATAAATATAGGAAATCGACGGAAGAGACAAAACAAACTAGGTGTTGCAAGATAATGTTCACTGATACCTGCTGTTAGTCAAAACTTAACCGTCACGGTACAAATATTATAATCGTGTGTTAACGTGCAAACATGTGTTAATTTTATAAAAATAAATTACCTTTTACTGCGATGACGTAATAAAACTACCGATCGCAATACCTTTAAAGAAAATTAGATCGTTTTAACCACAAATATAACGGATGAAAATAATATAGAACTACAAAACGGATATAACTTTAAAAAAAAAAGGTAAAATTAAAAGGAAAGAATAAAAATGCAACTTTTTTAATTTAGGAATTTAAGAGCGGTAAATTGACAAAACAAAAAAAAAGGGAAGAAACAAAAATCGCTAGAAAAGAATATAGTCGTCCCTTTTTTACTAACGAGGGAGACCTTGTTCTTTCTTTAACGCCTGGATCGGGCTCTATCGACCGTTGCGAAGTTTGGCATCAAACCGTTTAAAAATGGAAGTAATTATTTACATCATTAAGGTTAAAAAATAATAAAAGCATGAAAAGCGTGATAATAAAAGCGTCAAATTCTCTAAATTTCTGACAACTCGTTAAATATGTGTGCGGTATAGCGCTGTCAGCGCGGTATACGACACACTTTCTGTTGACCGGTTCAGGCCGTTTCTTTTGAATCGCTAGGTACGATCTCGCTAATCGTAGACACACTACAGGTTCGCGTCTATCGTTCCGCCTGGCGGCAGCAGCTCGTCACGATGCCCTTCCGATCACACAAAACGCACAGCATAACCCTCCAGGGCGTCAGTGCGGGCTTTGCTGCAGACGGAAGCTTCTGTTCGCTTCGACCAATCTTTTACGCGCATTGTTGTCATAGGTTATCTGCTTTTTATTGCTTGTTATCAACACCTTCAGAACCGGCTCGATTTCGTTAGTTTTAGTACAGATTGCAGATAAAAATTCACTCGAGTAGTTTCTTTGAGTCAGTTCATACGGCGCCCGAACGTCGATCTTCTTTTTTAGAGAGTTTTTTCCAGACGATTTAACGTTAGTGATGGATCATTAGCGATGTCATGACTAATTACATGCCGGTCTTCCTCGACTTTTGCCAGAATACACTAAAGCTATCTCGTGAGCAAACGGCTCAATACCTTTTATACTATCTATTATTAAGATCGGCTTATTCGAAATAAGGCTTAAAGCGTCGGAAAAAGTGACAAAAACCAAATTGAAATACGGCGGTCATCCTCGAATGACCGTAAATGTATTAAAAATCGGGGACTATATTAAAAAATTTACCGTTATCTCAACACGGAAGTCATTAAAAACCTATAATTATTTAAAGAAATACTAGATCTGAGTTTTGAAGAAGCGATCATTATTTAATACGAACAAAAATTGTCACATGTTATTAGTATCCGTGCGCTTTAGTTCGTCATTTGTATACTACAAGTATCATGTCAACCGATAATAGACAGAGGCTGACGTAATGAACGGAAAAGATTTGACAAAAATTAAGAGTAAAAAATACAGTAACACTGACAGTAAAAGATAATCCATTCAAATGGATTAGTCTGATACAAATTTTACAGGGCAAGAGGAGCATGTAGTATTAACGGGGATAAGAATCGGACGTAACAGACACACTTCTTCGTACATATTAACTGGTAACGACCTACCTATTTGTGCTAACTCTGAAGCAATCTTCACAGAAGAACACATTGTCGAGTGAACGAATTACCCGTCCGAACCTCAAAATGAGGCTAAGCTCGTTATCTGATATGAGACAGGGCAAGGAAACTGAAAAGAAAATATTAACATTTTTGTACAGAGATGGTTTGTTAGAATATCTATGAACGTTAATAACTTTTTCTTAAAATATGTTAAATTTTAATAACTATTTTGTATGATTTATTTGTAGTTGTGTGTTTGCGGACCGTAATTTGCGTTTTGAATTGATGTTAAAGTTACTCGTTACATGAATATATATTAAGTGTTTTCTACTTAATTTTGATGAGGGTCCTATACACCCTCTTCAGATCGATCGGTATGATAAATTAAAAATTTGATGAAGCTTTTATAGATAATTTTATATTTCATAATGACAAGATCGGTTGATCCAGTTTCTATTAAGGTACGGGTTCTTTTTTTTAAATTATTTGATAAGGTCTAATGACCTAAGTAGTAGATGCGGAATCACATACACTTTCTTGTAGATTTATTAATTATTACATCGTGTAATTTTCATCGTTAACGCAGCTCACTGTCGAGTCCCGTCAAATTATAAATAATTCTGTTAGCTACTTTTTCCTTCTTTTCATAATTCTAGTACATACCGATTTGTTTAATTACCTTAACTGGAAAATACAAAATTAACTAAATAATGATTGTTTATTTTGTGACGGTGAGGGTGAAATCTTCCAAGCATTACGTAACGCTTAATTCATTACGTAAGTTTCAAACCTGCGCGCACGGATGAAGCTTACAGCGCTTGAAAAATATCAAGCCTATTAGGATTTGAACTCGGGACCTTCCGGATTAGAGAATGAGGATCTACCTCTTTGTCGCAGAAGTCGGCTATTCAGAAAATAAATTTGATTTTCTACATTTTAAATATTTTATCTCTCATTAACTTAAGTCGTCTTTAATAAAACCGATAAGAAAATTCAGTTGATAAGAGATTTTATAGAAAGTAAAATAAAAATAGTAATTATAATTTTTTTAAATTTCAGTTTTTATCCTTATAATTTACGGAAAGCTCCTACGATTTTGTTTGAAAGAGTAATAACATTATTATTTATGCCGACTATTTACAGAGAGATAATTTTCGTAAATAAAAAAAAATTTAAATTAGCATTACCAGCTGATGTCTATTCATTGAAAAGTCTTGATAGCTTTCTCTTAATAAAGCCGTCTACCTCGGTCCGAGATGGCTTAACACCTTTATGATTCTACAAACCCTGAAAAACGATACGTTACAAACATTAAAATTTCAAAACTGAATCATGCAATGCACGAAATACTAGGAAGAGATGATTTCGTAACCGGTTCACGATTTGTAAAAGAACTACATTTAAATTGAATATTGGAATTTTTTTCCAACCGCTACCCTTTGTCTGTTTAACGCACTTCCTTTCCGATTCTTCTCTCGTTATAAAATCTATTTTAAAACCTACAGTTTAAACCTCTTTAAATATTTCAATAGTTAATTTCAATTAGTAAGACCATTTAACAAATTTCTTTGTACGTTTCACACGGGTATGTAAATACGAGTTATAAATTTAGCAATGAAATGAACTCGAGTAGGACAACATAAAAATGATTGCGGAATAGAATCACACCCCCTCGATTTTTATCGTTGTTTTCATGTCAGTTTACTACGGGAAAACTTTCTTTTCAAAATAAAACTAGAGGTTTAACAAAAGAAAGATTTTCTCATTCGGATAAAATTTACAAATTATTTTGGTTCAAGCATGGATATAAACGGTGCAAAGTTTAAGTTTAAGGGAATTATTCTGTTCTGATGAAATACAATGAAAAATATGTGTAAATGCATATATATACATGTGTGTGAGTTTGCTCGTTCGCGTGTGCGTGCTTATATTTACCGTTACTGGATTTACACTACATATGCGCTCATCGCTACACTCCAGTGCAGTTATTCTCCTTGCAGCGGCATAATAAATAACTTCTAAGTAATAAACCTATTAAAATGCATTATAAACCACAACTGCATTCGAATCATCTTGTATTCATCGTTACAAATTATACTTATTGTTACTAATCGAGGCTTTATAATTCGTTTTATAATAACATTAAAAAACGAGGACGGTCTTATTTTATTCCTCAATCACTTTTCTGTTGAGCTTTATGATTTCGTAGTATTATTGGAATTTGCCTTCAAAAGATTAACGAAAGTCTGTTAATTTTTAAGTCAACTCGAATTTTCCCCCTTGTGAAAGGTAAAAAATATTTCCGATGAAATGCGTTGTTTTAGGTCAATAGTTTTCATGTTATGCATTCCATTCTTACCGATTCTCCGCTTTCTGTCCAAGAATCAGAAGATCGAACTCCCTGTTTACCTAGGTTTTCGCAATCATTTCTCTTCCCGTTTACAATACGATGTCGATTTATTTTTTTTATAAGAAATTAAGTAAATAATAAGAAAATTGAATTACTGCACTTGTCTTTTCGATCGATAAATTAATACGTTTTTAAAAATAACCCAAAATTTGTATCTAATTTTGCAAAAGTATTTTCCACATGACCGTTCGCGATTTAGACGATAATACCTTTACGAAATTATTCGTATAAAGGTAATTTTATTCGATTGTAGACTTTAAAAAATTATTATGACCTGGCAAAATGTTCAAAAACAAACTGTGCGATTGTGTTACTATTCGGGTTAGGACTTGTCTTCAGTGGGATATGAATACTGTTTGAATCGAGCGGTTGGCCTTGTTAAAAATTCTACGTCAGGTATACACTACCTTCCATGTTGACATCTGTCGTTATATTTCATTACTTCGTAGTCATTACACCTAAAGTTACGACCCTAGAAACGTTCTTGTCGTTAAAGGGTGGTAAACAGAGTTCGATGGTTTCTCGACCGTTAAAATGCTTTCCTTCTATAACTCCAAAAGAATGCGAAAAATTCCAACAGTATTAGAATAAAAATATTTTTCCGCTTTTTTCGAGCACGACGGGACATCTACTAAAAACGGGTACTTTTGATTTATAATACTTACATCTCCTCATGAAGATTTGCGATGCGCAATAGAAACAGTATTTTTGCAGTCCGATGAAGTTAGACGAAGTAGTTTACTATAGATCGGGAAAGAGTAGCAGGGTCTACTCTTCGGCCGGTTGTATGTAGCCGAATCCCTTAATGCAAAAATCGTGAACCGATTGACAACGAGTTTGCGCGCTAAGAAAGCCGTAAACTATATCCATTAATCCCCCTATTAACTGCTTCCATTTGACTGATTTACGGGTTCGACTGACCGAACCGATTAATTTAAGTTATTACTACACAGCACTTTTGATCGTTACACAGCTGTTGATCGTTAGCGCTTTTATAAACTATAACAAACTTACTTTCTATAAATTCGTTCGATTATTACATTTTTTTGGAGTTAACAAAGTTACATCCGCATATAATGCGGTAAGAAAAATTTCGGATTTAAAGGATAACTAGTCTAGAAAAAAGAATCTCCGAAAATCGGATCGATGTAACGGATGAAATATAGAGTCTGAGTAACGAAAAAGTTATAAATACTAATCGGGTGAACGATTAAAGGGATTGAGATAGGGTAGGTGCTACTTTATCGAATGAAAATTAATGGAAACTCAGCGATAGACTGCGAAAAAGTTACTTTATGAACGGCCACGAAATAATTGAGGCTAAGCCGATTTTAAACATGATAAATGAAAAAAGATGGATAAAGGCAGACGAAAATAATCAGAAGCGGAAACCGAAGTATAGAGTATAACGTAATGGAACGCACTACGATGTCCTAAAACTTCAAAAATCGGAGCGACTACACGGCAAAGCGAAAGGTTTTAGCTGCAAAATAGCATCCGCAATTTAATAAAAATTAAATAAATAAAAATTTACCAAAACAGTAGTACTAGTAATTATTTATTTGTAAGGCCAAAATACGACTGATTTAAGCGATAGATGTAGTGTTTTGTTTTAAAAACCGAGGTCACAAATACGCACGATAACCGTCTAGTAATACGTATTGTCTGATAATAAGTAAAATTTTATTAAAAACATATTAAAAGTAATAAACTTAGATTAACGTATAGCACCTTCAAATGCTACTGGTCGTTTTAATACTTAGTAGAAAACTAATTATCATAAAGGTTTTCGCTTAACCATCTATCGGTCCTGAATAATTCCTTTAACATGGGATCTGATGTATCGTATGAAGGCCTATTAGAAAAGTTTTAATCAAGCTTTTAAAACAGATTTCCACTCCTTAAGTTGTTAGATACGACTATTATGTTGTACCCCGGATTTCAAGTTGTACAGAAAGACAGGTATAATTTCAATATTTTCGGTATCGATTATCGATACCTTGTACTGAAGAAGTTGTGCGGCGGTTTAGTAATACTTTTCAAATTTTCAATAACCGTTTATCATCTGTAATAGATTTATAAAAAATTGCATTCCACCTTTAACGATGTAAAAATCCACTTTCTATTTTAAAACAAGAATAAAAGATTTTCTCTTATTCCTAAGAAATTCTTTGATGTCGGTATTATTCAAGTACGAGTTCGTTACAATTATTTCAATACTATCAACAGATAAAACACATAAACTTGAGATCTTTAAAAGAAGTTCCGATAGAAAGGTAGAAGTTCCGGTAGAAGTTGTGTTCAGCTTATATTTACCGCATCCCGATAGTAATTTTTCGGTTTTTTCAACGTATTAAACAAAACGGAGAACATTTTCATTATCTTTTGGCTCGCTAGTCTTTAATCGACCGGTAAGTTCTCGTGAATATATTTTCGTCTTTCTATTCACCGTTTCTACATTTATCTTTTCCTTTTTATTAAAAAAAAAATTCCAACGCAATAGCCCCGTAAATCCGTACCGTTTGGCCGTTTGAAACGAACTAATCTATTGTAAGATTCTTTTATAGATCATAGAGTCGCGTAGAGAAAGAATCAATAATATCTCGTAAGACTACCGAGCGTTTACAGGCGACTTAAAATCGCGTTACGACATAAGCTTTCTAACCGCTATCGAAGTTTACCGCTATTAAGACGACAGCCGATCATTTTCTTGCGAGAGTTGTTGTACATCCCCCCTCAGACGCAAAATATGTTATGTCATTTTTATTTACAGATCTAACTTCATCCGCGCTACACATATACCTTCACGTACGACTCATTAAAATGATGAAGCTGTAGTTTTAATAATAACCGTTGCAAACCGAAGCGACTATAACTCAAAAAATCGGACAGATCCGTTATAAGACAGATAACTGTAATCTTAGATACTTCGAAAAAGTAATTTTTCCGGTAACTTTTAGAAGTTTGATTTCGATAACGAAATGACATCGTGTAAGTTAAAGGAAACGCGATCGCGAACCAAAATATACCGCCCTTGATTTTTTAACATCATTATGATGCGAGTCGTTATCAAATTTTGAACTCGTCGGCTACGGTATCCTTGTAACCGATATAACGCGAATAGTGAAGGTGTATAGGTGTTTTAATAATTTTTTTTTTTAATAAAATTTATTTCGCTATAACGTTTTTTTAAAAAATTAGATTTTAAATTAAATTGACAAATACGATTGGAAAAAAAAGTTAGAAAACACAAAATAAAAACGACTCCTTTTGAGAAATACAGGTATATAATGTTAGCTTGTAACATTACGAGTATAAAAACGATCTCGGCCGACTGACGATTCTTCAGACACATTTTATCTAAATGCAAACCTTCAATCGAAATTTAAACCAAAATATCGTAAAAAAGTTATCTTAATACTAATTTTAAAAAAAATATTTCCTAAAATCTACTGCTGAGACGATTCCCGGGAAATATATCACAAAACCATAAACTCTATTTGAGGTGTGGGAATCGGGCATGAAAACCAACATCTCAACGCGCTTAATCATATGAAATTAATAAATACGTAACATTTTAAAAAATAATAAACAAATAAAAACTAAATAGAAAGAATTATTTTTCGCAGCTGTTTGTTCCAAAGGGATTTCCTGATAACAATAGGGAGGTAACTCTGCCAATATAGCCGCATAATCGGTTTATAAAAGAAAAAATATTTCCATGCTAATTGAAATACATTAATTTTTGTTGTAAAATCGCTTTTTGTATAAGAAGGTGTGTGTGTGTGTGTATATTTAACAGGACTGACGAAGTAGATACCAGGGCTAGATTCAGGGCTTAACGCTCTGAATAGGCCCAAACAACCAGATTTGGCTTCGGAAGCCATATGCTTCAAGGGTAGGTCCCAAAATCGCCTCCGATGCCTTCCCAAGAGGAAGCGCGTCCCCTCGTAAGAAAACAAAGGGAGTTCTGCCCACTCTGGGCGGAAAGGGAGGCGTCGCGGATGATAAGCTAACTAGCATATCG
>JAAAKQ030063694.1:3209-21903 GCA_010016005.3 Zanna intricata
ATATATATATATATATATATATAACCCACCGGGTTAGTCTATGGTTAAATTCATCATTGCAAAATCAGCTTTTTTTCAAAGTTGAGAGTTCCTAAGGTTCAAGTCCATGTAAAGGGAGGCAATTGCTTTTATATGGATTTGAATGCTAGACTCTGGACACTGATGTTCTTTGGTGGTTGGATTTCAATTAACCAAATGTTTCAGGAGTGGTTGGCCTGAGTCTGTTCAAGACTACACATTTACACGTACACACCAGACTGCAAACAGATGCCTTGGCAACTTTGCAGAGTACTGTTGACATCATGACACTATGCTGTTACTATTTAACCTCATATTATATAAATAAATAAATATATATGTGTTTGTGCGTGCATATGTGTGAATGGTCAAAAACTTTTTCAATATCATTATAGCAATATCTGATCCAAATTAAACACCAAAAGTAGAATTTGTTATAGTTTCACCAAAAAATAAACCTATCTTACACAGGAAATATGTAACAACATACATCTCATATCTGTGGAGAAAAAACCATCTGATAAAGAAACCTGTCAAAATCTGTAATCTTTAACCTCAATAATTTTTTTTTTGAAAGAGAGGATAAGATTTTAAACTTAGTTTAATTGGTCATTTTGAGAGTATTATATAATTACCAACTAGTTAACTACTGACCTGTACTTAGCAGTTTATGAAACTGCTTAGCATAGTTTCATAATCGGAACTGAGCCTGAGAAGGCTGTTGTGCAGTGTAAGACAAAAACCTATTTCAAATTTTTAGATTAAATCATTTGTTCACCAAATTGATTGAATTTAAGTTTTAAAACTTAATTAAATAAATTACGTTTTTTTGTTTCAGTGTTGTACAGGATTCATTTCATTCATTTTTAGTGTGCGCTAGATGTGATTCCGCTGGAGATTCCTTAAAAGAACTTATTAACCTTGAATTTGAAGAAAATTATGATTCATTTCTTAAAATGATGCCATCTCTTACAAGGTTAGTATGAAGATAGTTTTTCTAACTGAACAGATTGTACTAAACTTTTGGAAAACTTAACACTGATTTTTTTTTTTATTTTAGACTCATATTTAAAATATCTAGAGATCTCATAGTTTCAGGTCAGAGAATACATGAAAAGGAATTTGTTCATTTACTTTATTTTTTATGTTTTATATTATATTTAATCTGTAACGTATTTATTTCTAATTCATTTACAATTGAGACAGCAGTTGCAAGAGTCTTCAACTTATATAAGTCATAATATCAGTTCATCTTGAGATACTAATGCAATGCTATTTTAGAACCCATACCATGTCTGTGATTTTAAATCTTGTATACGTTGTACATTATCTACCTAATATAAAAACTTCAAATGCATTGTTATTGTAATGCAATTACATTGTGTGCTTATTTTAAATTTATATATATATATATATATATATAGTTATTCCCTTCAATTTACTTCCCTTCTCTATCCCTACATTCATTCCATGTGAATTTTCCATTGTTCAAAACAGTGCTGGAAACCTTCTTCTGTGGCTCTTTCATGATATGTGCTGCTTTTTTTACATGGCTTCAATGATCTGAAATCTTGTTCCTTTTAATGCAGATTTGACCTTTGTGAACAGATAAAAGTCACATGGTGTCAGGTCAGGCGAATAAGGCAAATGTTCTAACACTGGGATGTTATTCTTGGTTAGAAAAGTCTTGACAGACAATGCAGTGTGAGCCAGTTCATTGTCCTAATGAAGAACCCATGACTTGTTCTTCCACAATTCAGGTCATTTTTTTTTTTATTTTGTTACAGATTTGAGCAAGGACCTCAAGGTAGTAGTGGTGGATTAATAGTTAACCTTCAGGAAGCAAGTGAAGGTACACAATCCCATGAATATTGAATAAAACAATCATCACTATGAATTTTGATTTGCTCATTCGAGCTTTTTTAGCTCTCATTGAAGTTGGGGCCTTCCAATACATGTGATAAATATTCATTGCCATATACTCTTTTTTAATAAAAGATAAGTTTCAGTAACAGTTTTTCATATTTCATATAAAATTTCACAACAATTCTTTGCTCTTATAAAACACATCCTTTTTTCAGCAAAACAAAAAAGAGATGTTATCCAAACAAAGAGCTCAGCCAGACTAATATATCTACAGAAACTCAAGTGGCAATAATCACTTCATAGGTGTTGGTCATACAAATTTGGCGCATGCACAGTTCTGCAGCAGCATTAGTCTTGTTATTTAATAACCACATCTCTATTAAATGTGTGGCCATTAAACAACATACATAAGTTTATATTTATACACAAGTTTACAAGTTACATAAGTTTGTATTCCTTTTGCTCTGTTTTTGATTTGCTTTTATTATGTTTCTTTTCTTTTTTAATGTATTTTAAATCATGTTTTGCACATTTTATTAGTCATGAGCATTGACTAAAAAAATTTACATGTACTGCTTTTATCCAGATCCCTATTCTAGCTGCAGTCTTGCCAACCTCTTATCATATAACACTCTTAACACAATAATTTTTATTACAAACTGAATTTAGATAATCATAGCTGCAATAGCTGTCTGCTATTAATTTTAATAAGTATTATTAAAAGATTATATTTATTGTTATTTTCCTCAACCAATTTTTGGAGATGAACAATATTGAAAAAATTTCAAATTTTTTTTTTAACCTTTTTACCATGGAATTAATGCCTTGTCGTAGGTTTTGCCATTTTTGATGGAAAAATGAAATTTTATTCAAAATTTTGAAATGTTATATGTATTCATTACTGTGAAAGTTTCTATAGATCAGTTATTAAAATAAATGTTTTCAATTTTTGTGGTCCTCAAAAAATCGTCCCTTTCTCCCATAACATAGAAATTTATGGTAGCTGAGTAATCTGTTTTTCCAATAAAGATATTTTTAATATATAGGTGTTTTTAACTAATAATTAAATTTAGACAAAACAATTCTTAATATGATAATTTAAATAATTTTTAAATAGATATTACTCACTATTAAAAACTACATCCTAACAATAAAAGAACTGTAAAATTAATAAAAAGTGTTAAAAATTTATTAAAACTAGCTTATCCATTTCATAGACATTTTTAACACAAAATTAAAATTTAAATAAACAGTTTTAACTGTGTGACCTAAAGCTGAATTGCATAATCAACAGATGGACAGACCTTTGATTTAAGTCAAATTATGTAATAAAAAGAAAAAACTTGTCATTGCAAATCAGCTGATTTCAAAGTCGAAAGTTCAAATCCTAGTAAAGGCAGTTACTTTTATACGAATTTGAATACTAGATTGTGAATGCTAGTGTTCTGTGGGAGTTGGGTTTCAATTAACCACACATCTCAGGAGTGGTTGATTTGAGTGTACAAGATTACACTTCATTTAAATTTATACATATCATCTTCATTCATCCTCTGAAGTAAGACCTTACAATGATTCCAGAGGCTAAACAAAAAAGATAGATTGATATTATAATTAAATAACTCAGTGATGTAATTATCATTCAGCATCTATGCTAAATAATAATTATCTTAAATTTATATATTTTTCCTTTGGTTTTTCAAAACATGCTATTAGAGGGTGTAAAAAAAATAATTAAAATTTTAATTATTTCATCCACAAAAAAGCTTAATGCATTTTAATTATGTTTTTTCTTTACAGAAGTATTTGTAATACAGTTGGTCATAATCTTCCCAGAATTTTGACATGTTTCTCACCTTATTTTAATTCACATTCTGAAGCACAGCGAATAGCTTTTATTTCATTCCATGCTGAGGTAAGCGTAGCAATAATAGTAATTATTTAGTTTTTTATTCTATTTAAGACCATCACCTAAAAATGTTATTTTAATGAAATAATGACGTAATATGTAATTTAAAAAATAGATTTTTTTGCATGCAACACTTTTATTACAGATGCACGCGCGCACACTCACACCAATGCAATATTCTCAGAATTTCAGTCATATGTATATACAAAATATTTATAGCTATATAATTTTACCTACACACAAAATATTTACATAATTATACACTTATATACTGATGTATTTATAGATTTTTGCAATATAATAATTTTGTAGTATAATAAGTTCTCACAGTCCGACTACACAGAACACCATAAATAAACAGCTCTGGCCATTACAGCTGGGTCAGATGATTATAGTCAAATACATGTGAAAATCCCTCGCTTTACACTGTGTTAAAACTAACACCTAGCATTATGTATCATTTCAGAATGTTACTAAAAAAAAACTGTAAAACGACAGAATATTATTAGAATGAATTAAATCCGGACAAATGTTGATGTTGGAATATTCTGATTAAAGCCCTAATTGTACACATTGGCTTTGTCAGAATATTCCATCAGAGACTAGTAAGGTGTTAACCATGCATAACTTTATTCTCTGTGGCTAGCATTTATTTCTACATTGATCTCTTACATACAGAACATATTTAAGATATGTACAATTGAAGACAATTGTATAAAAATCATACTTTTACTTTGCAAGTTGTTTATTTTTTAAATGTTTTAAAACCAAATTTTTAACTAAGATGTAGATGGTATTAGAGTAAAAATATGGATGTAGAATCCATAAATTTGAATTATATGTTTATTGAAAATAATGTTTTTGGCAATGGTAGATATGAATAAATAAAAATTTTGTAGACAGTAAGGAAGTGTTAATATAGATTATGTTATTGGAAAGAGATCCTTCCATTAATAATAGGCTAATAAATATATATTATAGGTTAATATTTCAAATAATTTTTAAAGTTTACTTACAATTAGCCTTGTCACAGCACATTTCCCAATCATTTGAGAGTCACTGCGTACACTAGCTTACATGTAAATTACAGTGTACAGGGTTATTTTAAGCCTGTGGTGCTTAAGATGCACTCCCACTCTGGGACTTTGAAGAAAAATTAAATAGATTTTTACAGGAAATCTCGGTCATACTAAAGTAACAAGGATGTCTATAGTAATTTATTAATCTGCCTAAGAGTATATGTCTTTGAACAAAGTTTATCATCATTGGACAGTGTTTTTAAAAATTAATCATTTTTTAAAATAACTTTGTTCATGGGGAATTCCTGTTTCATTTCCAGACATATAATTTTTCCTAGTTTTTTATCTACACAATTAAAAAGATTTTTCTGTATTGTTTTTTTCCAGCGAGATGCATACTTCCAAGTAGGCAGTGCAACAACCTGTATTATTTTTGTAGTAAATAATTGAAAATAATTTTTTTTTTATCAATTACATACAAAATTATTTATGAAATAGTTAAATAAAATTCTGATGTAGATATTCAGTTTCTAGCAGCAATTATTGATCTCGATAAAACATTTTCTCTTGTTCTGAAATAAATAAAGCTAGTTGCATTCTAAAAAATAAATTTTGACATTGATAGTATTTCTTTTGAGTATTTGTATGATATACACTTCAAAATGGAGATTATTATATAACCCTGTGAGGATAGGTTTGTGCAATTAAAATACAATACAGTATTTTTTCCTTGACTATTTTTGAGTGATTAAATCAATTTTTTCTGAAGATTACTAACATTAAATTAGATTGTTCTTTTAATCATGTTCAACCAATTATTTTTAGTTATTCCAAATATTTCTGTATTGTTTTATGTTTTTAAATGATATTTTCTCAATATATCCATTAATCTTACAGAAAAGCTACCTGGACATTCTAGTTTAAATTAAAATCTATTTTGATCAAATTTAAGGTTAACGTTTTGAAGATTAGCATATTTATTTAATAAGAGTCATTTGTAAATTGAATTCAGTGCAAGATATTTTGTAATTGAGGTGTAAACTGTTTTGCAGTTTTATTATTTTCATTGTTTTTTATACAGAGAGTTCCAAAGTTCTCGTAGGACTTTCATAAACTTAGCTACTTGTGAAAATAATTGAAAAATTCATATAAACTAACAAGTTTTGTTTAAAATTTTTATTTATTTAAATACCCATTTAATAAAGTTGTTGTACTTCTTTTATAAAAATCATGGTTTTTTACCCCAGTTTATTAGTTTTCATTCCAAATTTCTAAAAAAATTACTGTAGGTACAGTTCGGACCTATTTTATTTGATTTTTCAGGTCAAAAACCATAAGAAATCACTATCCAAGTAAAATATTTTACTAGCCGTAACTTGTAAACCAAACATTTTAGGATGTATGTTTATATGAAGTTTTTCCATTACTTTCATGAGTAGAATAGATTATAAAAGTCCCAGGAGAAGTTTGTAATACACTCTGAATGTAAAGTTACTTTATTTTCATTTTAAATTGGAAACATAATTTTACTGTCTTATTAAATCTGTTTTAAGCATAATTTTTTGTAATAAATTTACAGTGTATTGGGATACAGTGTGCAGGACAGTCAACTTTAGTAGATGGTGTTATTCAAACATTAATGTCTGGGCTAAATGACACATCACCACTTGTTCGACGACTGTGCCTCAAAGGATTAGCGTATATTTCTCATTTAGAAGAAAGACAGGTATTGCTTTTTATTATAATTATCGTTAAAATGAGAAAAAATCAATTTTGTTCTTGATCCTGGTATTTTAAGATGTTACTGTTTTAAAAGATGATGCGGTTTTTGTAAAAGGTTTATTCATCACCTCATTATGGTTTTTAAATTATTATAAACTAAATTCACCCAGATAATATTCTGTATAGCTTACTTAGACAAACATTATATGTAATATGCCACATACTATGCCTAATTTAAGTTAAATATGAAAGTTTAATTTTTTATAATTACTGTTATTATTATTATTATTAACAAATTATTATGTTTATAATATCAAACGATATTGAACAACTTAAAATAAGATTTTAATATCCTTAGCAGTCATAAAATTGTTTATTACATTTTTACAGAGAGAGAGACATTGTGAAGCTGTGCTTGCTGCATTAATGGAGGGTTTAGATGATCAAGATACATCTACTCATAGTGAAATTGCACTTCAAGCTATGACAGGTCTCTCACAAGTATTACCAACAGTAGAAAAGAATCACGTTCAAAATATACAAGTTGCTATTGCTCTCAGAATTAAACCATATTTTGAGAAGGTAATGTATTGATTGTAGAATAGTACAAAAAATTTATTTTTATAATACAGTAGAGTTGCACAAAATCAAAATTCTAAGAAAAATGTGATATATATATATATATATATATTTAAGTGTAGGAATTGTATGTTTGTACTGAAGTTTTGTATATAAGTATACATATGTATTTTAATTTACTTATACTAAACTTTCTATAGTCCATGTTTCCTCTGTATGCAAAATTTCTATCTCTATTTTTCTTCTTTTTTTTCAGCCACTCCACAAAGTATAAAATAAAAGAAGAAACACTATTACCTTCACTTTTTTATATAAAAATGTTTTCAGGCCTAAGACCATCTTCAGTGATATATTTTTTTTTCAAATTCTTTCTTAGTCACATTTACACAAAAGAATAAGTTAATTAAAATATACAATTTTTTAAAATTTTTAAAACAAATATTTGTTCAAAATGTGTTTGTGAGTGTGTGTATATTAATATTAGATGAATATTATTAATTTATTTGATATTTTTCTTGTTCACCAGAACAAGAAAATAGATAAGTTAAAATTACAATTTAATTCCAAGAATTGATTTTTGTGGGATTCTGCATTTTCAGTTGTTATTAGATTCTATAATTACATTAAAATATATTTTATAAGTTGTTAAATTTTTCCTATTTTTAAATTTATTATGAAATGAATATGCGATACTGCTGACTAGAGTAGAATCTGTGTATTCGTTTTGTAATATTTCAAAATTAAAAAAAAAAGAAAACAAATTATAAAGTATAAATATATTTTCATGTAATTATAGAGTTTAATAACAATTAAAAATGCAGAATCCCACAAAAATCTATTCCTGGGATTTATTTGATAATTTCAACTTACTTCTTTACTTTGTTTTGTTGATTTATTACAGTGTTCAATATTAAAAAATATATATGTATCTTTTTTTTTTGAAAATTCAAATAATTGATTAACATATTGACCACTGTATTAGAAGAATTTAATATTGTATGACATATAAAACACCAAAAACAGTAATTATATAAGTTAAACTTGCCACACCTATTTCCAATAATTAGTTTTCACAGTATCACATATCTTCTGTTAGTAGTAAATTATTTATCTATTACCATATGTAGTACTGGAATCAAACTTTCAGATTCCAGTACTTAAATGTATCATTCCAGTCATTTTACATATTCTCCATATCACATATTTTACATATTAAAATAGCAACTGGACTATAAGCAGTAATTACTGAACTTATTATTTAAATAATCAAACATTACTGTTAATTAATTGAGGTTAGCGAGCAAAGCAAGTATAGGTTATGTTTGGTTAAATTACGCTAATTCCATGTACTGACGAATCGTACATATATCATTATAACCTAACCAAACATAGACCTATGGTTGCTTCATTCGCTAATCTCATCTAATTAATGTTAAATATATAAATTATATATGTTACAGAACTAATAATCAAATTAACTGGTAATTATGTATAATCAACTGAATTAATTAAATTTACTGTAACATATACATAACAGAATGTAAAATAATATACCAGATTTTTGCAGATTAAAAGTATTGGTTCTGCGTAACCTTTCAAAAAAGTAATTGTTTAAATATCGATAGATTAACACTGAGGTTTGGTGGAAGACCATCATGCATTAACCACCACATGTCATTCCTAGTTACCAGAAGAACTTTGTCCTAATAATTTGACAGGAACTCCAAACATTTATTGAAAATTGCTGAAACCTTGATTGCATAACAGAATGAGGGTTTTCTTCTGCCCAATGATGGTTATTTTAAAAGTAGGCGATAATGTTTTAGTTAAATTTAACTTCATCAGTGAACTGTACTGTGGTGAGATATTGCAAAATAGTTGGTCAGTTTTTATAAAATTACCTCATAAAATACTCATCTCAGCATATGCTAATTTTCATTAATTACCTTTTTTATATGATACAGATTCAGTGATTTGCTTCACAGAATTCTCCTAACAGCTGTATGTTCAAATTTTTCATGTGACATAACTCTTCTTTACTGTCCTTTAGATTTTCCTTAATATGTTCCACTGGATGTTCTTCCACTTCCAGCGTTATTGAGCTTTACAGTCTTCCTCTATTACAGTTCAGTGGAAAGGTTTCCAGTTTTTCTTAATCTGCTATGCAGAATTACAAATAACTTTCACTTTGGTTCACTTTGACTATTAAGTAAACACTCTGTTTTTAGGCAGTACGCTTCATTTCAACTGAAGTTTGCCAATCCCATGTGTAGATGCTTAAATGCCATTCCAATATGAGAATAAACTTCTATTTCCAAAAACTAAACACAAGTAAAGAAAAACTGGTATCAGAAATTTAACTAGAAAAATTAAATTTAAATTTAATTTTGACTAATTAAATTTTTTGACTAATTTTATTTTGACTAAAATACCATACAGTTAATATGATAACTGTAATACAACTACTTTTAATATACACCGACTTCTCTTCTTGAATTGAATATTATTTATTAAACAGTTAATTAATTAAATTTATGGCTGAGATGAACTCTGGTTTAAAATGTCATCAATCTTCTGCAATAACTCTATTCTTTATCTACCAATTTAAAAAAATTAAGTTTAATTTTTTTATATTAAATAGTATTTTTAACATTATTAAAGATAAAAAAAAAAGGATTGAGCAAGAAGAAATCAGTTAATATTCCTTAAAACTGTTTTAGAAATGTCATTGTCAAAACAATTACTTTGCATTACTACAAACAAAACAGATGTACAAACACAAGATCTTTACTGAACTCTACACATAATTAGCTAAAGCCTTCTCTAACAGATAACTGAAATTTCTCCCTATTTAATGTACTTCATACATTTTACTTCACAAATTGTCCTTTAACAAATTTGATCCTTCAAATTTTCCCTTCTTTACAAATTTTATCCATATTATTCTTAATTAAAATTATAATACAATGTAGGGTGTTTTTTTCTTTAGCAGCTCAGTGCAGCTGTTAAATATGTTAACGTTTTTACCTTAAAAGCTAAATAATTAATACTACACACTGTTTTTACTAAAAATAACCACCACACACTTGCTTGTTATCTCAATTATAATATCTACATGTTTAATAGCATATTACACTGTTAATTATTCGCTAAATGGCTAAAATACTGCGGCTATGTGGTCCTATAGGTTAAACACATATATGTTTTGTAAGCCTTAAAACTAAATCAATCTCTCACCTTGTTTTATATCACTTAAATACTGTTTAGATACTAGGGTGTTTATTTTAATTATGTTGGTAAAACATTTGATTTAATTTTTACTGAGAACCAAAATAGTATTTTTTTTTTTTATCATTTATACAATATATTAAATTGTTAATATATGTACTATATATATTTTTTTATGGAGCCTTATAAAAGAGTTATAAAATGTTTAACTTGCTACTTAAAAAATATGGAAAACATGAAAAACAGGAATTTTTATATATAAATTTTCATAATTCCACAGGACTTAAAATAAATTCTTGAAAAAAGAATGTAGATAAGAACATTATAGTAACTTTTTAATATAGTACAAAATTCAATTTTTCCCATCAAGTGGTTCATAAAATTAACTTTTTTAGAGACTTGATTTTATTATCTGACTAATATTACATAATTTCTTTTCACATGTAATCTGATTGGTTGGGTATACTATTTCATTTTTATAATTCATTGTAAATAAGAATTATAAGCATAATAAAATATATTTTATATTTGTAATTCTTTAGTATTGGTATTTTTTCTTTTTTTTTTTTTAGGAACTCAGTGTGTGGTTACGAATGACCTCTTTACGTTTATTAGGAGAATTAGCTCAGTACGGAGGTACTGCAATGCCTGCATTTCAGGAGCAGGTACGAGCAAATCTAGTCTGTCTTTTGTTACATCTCAGTGAAACTGATCCTTCAGTTGTTAAGGTAAGTAAAATGAATTTACTTACTGGAATTTTAATTTGTAATACATAATGTTCTTCCTTTAACTTTAGGACTACCATTGAAAGATTACTCCATAAAGTGAGACAAAATTCAAAATAATGTCCTGTTACATGTATAATATTTCACGTTTTTTTAAGATAAAGTTAAAAATTTTGTAATTTACATAACAATAATTTTTTTTTTGTTAACTTTTGTTCCAAAGTGAAGTTAAATGGTTTTTGGAACAGACATAGACATCTTTGTTTTTTGTTTTTTTTTGGTATTATATTGTTTTGTTATTATTGCATTCTGTATTTTGTTTCCATGTCTTTAATCTTGAATTTGTTTATAATGCTGTTTTGAAAGTTCTAACAATTTTTTTTGGTGGTAAGATACAAAAGCAAGATGAAATGATGGACTAGTATCTTCTTAAAAAATATAGCTTTATTACAGTAATATATTGCATTATTACATATGTGACGAATGTTATTTATACAGATTCTCAGAAATAATATTTATGAACAATATAGTCTTATGTTAATTTTGTTGATGTAATTATTGTATTAATATATTTATCTCCATTTTTTCTGAATACTATGGAACAATTATCTTGTATTTGAATTACCCTGACTATGTGAATGTCACTTAGCCCATTATTATATTAGATATAGATTTTATATTGGTTCACGCTAAATCAAGAAATTTAAAGGAATTTTTTGATTATGTGATTCAAAGAATGACCCCATAGGGCAGGACACACCCGCCTTATGGCGATTCCAAGTGCCACACTACTCCCTCCATTCCTAACCCTGATGGGCTTTACTAAAGGTCATCTTCAAGACCTCAACACCAGAATATTATCATATTTCAGTTAGCAGAGTGGCTTCTAGCAGGATGCCACTGATGCAAATACCTCAAGAGACATTCCCATCCTGTATTATATTATGTGGATTTTTTTTTGGTGCTGAGCCCTCAACAGAATATCACAGTAAGTTTTCTACCTCATTCTTTTCACCCAAACTGCTGCTGCATATAACATAGTATCAAATGCCCATTGTATCTGTATATACAGTTGTTAAAATTTATTTTAATCACAGATAATGTTATCAAACTGTTAATCTTATCGCTTTTCAAAGACCCAGTTGGATTTATTTAAGCTTAAAAATATTTAATTTATTGGAATTATCACTTCAGCTACTGTTATAATTTTGCTCAGAGTATAAATTGAAAAGGTAATTACAGAAGAATAATTTTCAAAAGATATAATAAAAAAAAACAACTGTAAAAACTGAGTGGGAATAGAGGAACCTGCAGCTGTAGGGGCAAACTCGCTGAGAAAAATGTCTTTGAAGTAATTCTTAAATGATACAAGGTAGATGATGTTGGAGATGATTGTGAAGAAATTCTTCCATAATAATAAATAAAGAATTACAGCAAACTCTTAGACAGAATATCAAACAGAAAGTTGAAGATTTTTATGAATATGCAAGATTTATTAATGATTTTCTAATAAAAGACAGCAGACCAATTGACTGTATTTGAATTCCTTAAAAATTACTGTAGATAAAATATTCTTTTTTTGTTCTCTATGGATGTATATTAGTTCAACATTTGAGTTATTTAATTTATGAATCTCTTTGAATGAGATAATCTTATTTTGATAATTTATTAATACATATGTTTATTTTTTAGGCTTGTAAGTTTACTCTGCGAAGCGTGAGTTATATTCTAGAAGCTAAGTGTGTTGCAAGTATGTTAACTGGGCATCTTATAGATGATGGAAATTTACAGTATCAAGATTTCATGACAGCACTTTCAAAACACTTGGTTAGTTATTTTTATTTCCATTGCTGATCCTGTCATATTTTAAATGTCGTATTTGTATCCTTTTTTAAATGTCAGGTAAATGGTATCTGCAGTCGGAAATTTTTTGTTAATGACAATGTCATTTTGGTTTTGTTATAAAATTTTAAGTTATTAGAATGGGTAGTTTTCTGATCTTTATTCTTTTCAAGGGTTTACATAATTATGTAATATGGAATACCCATGTTAATGGTGTAGCAAATTAAAAGTGGCCCAAAAAAGTAATCGCCAGTATACAGTATAACATCCTGTTCCATTTCTTAATCAAGACACCTCAGATGTTTTCTACTGTTAAATTAGAAATCACAGAGCTGTAATCAAATGGAATCATTTGTTTTCCCAGTTGATTTTCAGGTTGGCACCAGTGATTTACAGTGACAGATACCTTATTCATGCCAAATGATTTATTTTCTTGTATATTGTGTCATTGCAGATTAAGATACATAATTAAATGATGTCATGTGAAGTTTTCTTTTCAGACATATCATTTACATATATTGTGCATTTTTGTTAGTTATTGTATTCTTGCTTTTTTGCTCATCTTTGTAATGGCAGATGAGTCTGTTTATGTTCAGCTTTTTTCTAGATTTAAAACGTTTTTTATAGTATTTTATACAGGTACGTCCCAAAAGAATCCAAACTAGTTTGAAATCCCTGCGCTGACATTTTGCTTTGTCATCCGGTTTGTGGCATCCTTTAAAGTAATGCCCATTTGACTGTATGACATGCTCCCATCTGTCTTTCTACTTTCTGAAACAGTTCTGGAATTCAGGTTTTTGGAATAGCCTTAAATGCTCTCATCGCATTCTTCTGAATCATCTTTGTGTCGTTGAACTGGTGCCCTTTGAGTGCAATTTTTAATTTTGGAAACAGCCAAAATTAGCAGGAGGGTTACATCCAAAATGTTCGGAGGCTGACAAAGTTGCCCAATTTCATGTTTTGCCAAAAACTGTTGCACAATGTTTGATGAATGTGTTTGCACATTATTGTGATAAAAAAGTCAGTTGCTGGTTGCCCAAAAATGCAGCTGTTTCTCCTCACTGTGTTATGCAATCTTCTCAGAACTAGAAGGTAAAATTCTTTGTTAGTCGTCTGACCTGTTGGAGTGCATTCAAGGTGCAAAACGTATTATTGTGGTCGAAGGTCGGCCAGAACGTGGATTACTGTCAACAGATGTGTGGCTATTTTTAAACCGTTTGTACCACTCTTTTATTAGTGTTTTGCCCATACACTCATTTCCAAAAGCCTTCTGCATCATTTCTTCAATAGTTCCTGCACAACTTTTTCCAAGTTTGAAGCAAAACTTAATGCAAATTCATTGATCTTATCTCTCCATCATCTTCAACAATTACAAATTCCAGTGAACTTCAACTAAGCACTCTAAACAAAGAAGCTCTGTGCGTGAACTAATACATTCTGTTGATAACTGCCGCATCTGACTAGTTTTGGTCTGGTTACTCTTGTACCTCACAGAGTTCGCTACAAACGTTGGCGCAGAGATTTTAAAATAGGTCGGATTATTTTGGGACATAACTCGTTATACCACTTTTCATATATACTGTTTTTTAATATAATAAATGATCTTTCTTTGATTTTAACCTATTTTGGATAATTTTTATACTTTTTTATCCCCAAGAAAAATTTATAGGTGAAAATCATTTGTACATATAGGCTCTCATTTTTACACCTCAAAATATTAAAATGCTACTTGATGTTATATTATGTCCATTTTCAAGTTTTGTAGTTAAATTTTGAAATTCATATAACCTTCTCATATTTTTTTGTTGGCTTGTTCATTTTTCATTCTTATATAACATATTATCGTTTCCAGCCCATAAGTACAAGATTAAGATCTTAGATCTTTAATCTAAAATTTAGATTTTAGATCACAATCATATTATTTTCTGTTTTTAGCCGAGTGTATTTCATTTATCAATATTCTTCATCACTGAGATGAATTCTTTCCATACTGTTCTGATTAAGGATACAACTTCAATTCTTAAGTCATTATTCTAGTTAGTAACCTTTCTACTTATTTAATTTAAAATTTCCAGATCTTCCTGCAGTAATAGATAATCATAAAAAAATTGTTTCTGTTATTTATTGAGAGTAACATCCCTATGTAGAGTTACACCTGAATATTTAAGCATATTAGGTTAATTGATATAAAGCTCTTACCTTCATTACACAGTTGTAAAAGAAACTGAGTGTAATCATTCACTGAATATCTCTAATGGGATTGTCAGTGTATTCTGCTTTGACATAGTATTTAACATTTGGAATGGCGAACTTTGAAAAGTGTTTTGTATACTTAATGGAATAATTTAATTTAATGAAAGGACAGTATTATATAATATTTTCTTGTTGAGTAGACTGAGATGCCGATTACATTGTAAAATAATCTTTGTTTTTTTTTCTACAGGTTGAAGAAATGCCTGATCTTGTGCCAACAATGATTATGACTGCTCTGCCTTATAGTAAAAGTGTTTGGTCAGAGATAAGGGGTAATTCTGCTCTTTTCATTGGTATGTAATTTTTTTAATGTCAGGTAACTTAGCACTTCTATGATTTTTTTCTAAAAATTATTTGAATTCAACAACAACAAAAAAAATCATAAATTATAATTTTATAGAACTAGCCTGAGTTATTCCAAAATTGTAGACTTATGCTTTACATTAAGATAACTTTCAAGATTATGAAAACTGTTAATTTTAAAAACATAATTAATAAAAATGTTCTCTGATGAACTTCCACTTTTAATTTATTTTGCACTTTCTGTTCCGATAAGTTACAGTTTCCTTTTTTTAGAGTTCACAGAGTATAGTCATATAAAACTACTTAAAATATAGTGAATTTTTGCAAATACCTTATTTGAATTTCCTTACCTTTTTATTCTGCTAATAATTGCAGAAAGGTTGTTTAATCATACTTTTGGAATGTTAAGTAAAAAATCTCATACTTTTTAAATCAACAAGTTGCAATGCTGATAATTTAAAAGAATAAAATATAACGAAGTTTTATGAAATAAAAATAATTTTTATTAACTAGTTAACTATGCTGTAAACATTATTGTTATTGCTATACATTTTTTGACAAATTAAAAGAGGTCTTTCTACCTCTTGTATCACGTTATATCATTTTTCTTTTTTTAAAAAAAGACCATTAACATACAATATTATAAAAGAATGTTTAAATCCAACTTTGGAGTGTTGTTTTTATTCTTTTTGTTACGGCCTCTATTTGTCGTTTACTATAATCCTACTCATCATACATCTCTATTTTCCATGTAGACCCCCCCTCAAGTCCTTATCTGCTTATAGCTTCACAAACTCCAATTCGGTAAACTTTCTCTACAAGAATTGGTCTTCTATAAAATACCTATTTCTGTAATGTAATAGCCCATCGATCCTTTCTTATCCAACCCATTTTAACCATCTCTTCTTAATTTTATCCTCGATTGTGTCAGATATTTATTATTTTTATAACATCCTCATTTGTTAGGTATGCATAAGGAATCTGGATCTATACTTACAGTAAATCCATTTCTTCAGTTAAAAAAATAATCTGCTTCACTTCAAACCCATATATACCATTATACTATATTGTGCAACCTTAGCAGTTTGATCTTTCGTACTCTTCCTCATTTCTTTAGACCAGAACAGTGAGTTTAAAAACTTTGTCACCTTTTTCCCTTCATAATTCTACATTCTGTAACTTTTTTTGACTATTTCTGTTTTGATCCAAAAACATCACATTTTCTTATTAAATGCCCTCCTATGTAGATTTCATGACATTAGGAACATTTTTTATTTTTTCTTCCTTTGTAAAGAGCTATTACTTAATTGCTTGTAAACAAGAGACTTTGTAAAAACTCCCCCATTTGTATCCACACTCAGGAACTACACACTCTACTAACAATTTTTGACACTGAGCAGAAAAGAGCCGTGGATTTTCTATAAGTTTTTATATTTTCTTTACAAAATGGCACAAAATCAAAACATTATGTAAAAAAAAAAAAGTTGGAATCATCAGAAGCTGTCTAATAATTGAAACAGAAGGTTCATAACCATATAAAAAGTATTACAAAGATATGTTCTTGTAAACACTTTATTCGAAAGGACTTAAATTAGATGGAATTGATATCTAATGGATATACTTACAGCAAATGTAGTCATTATTTTTGGGTTTTTTGATTTGTGTAAAATCATAGATTTAATTATTTTTCTTCCTTTTTTTTTTATTAAACTTTGAATCTGTTACCATATTCCATAAAAGCTGATGCACAGTGGAATGTAATTAAAGCAGGGAATAGTTGGAAAGTTAAATTGTGTTCTTTTCATTTTTTTTATAGGTTTTGTTTTTTACCAGTTAGATATGCAGTAGAAAAAATAAATAAATCATTACTTTAAACCAGATTTTAAAATTCTTAAAACGTCCACAATTTTACTATCATACACAAATTTTACTATCATACTGTTGGATCTTTGCTTTTGTTTGCTGTAGGTAATCAGCAGTTTGAACCTCATCATCATAAGTATTTTAAATTAAAAAGTATTAAGGATTTTAATTTAAAATACCTATTACATTGAGGTTCCGATAGTATTGAGTATTGTTATAGACAATCCAAATTAAAAATTGAAAGTTTTAGATCGGCTTAAACAGTTCAAATTCTATGCTCACAATGTAATACATGACTCCTTTATTAGATTGGATGAAATAAAAATTTATCTTAAGGAAAACATATAACTGAAAATCTTTAACCAGTAGAAGAAAAATATTCGCCTCTCTTAAACAAAATGTAAGGTGGAAGACAACAATCTTTTCATGTGTAAAAAATATTTACATACAATAAATTAAAACTCTAAAACATTATTAAATATCGATCCCATTTTGTTATTAATAAAGTTTCTCTATGATTGCTGATAAAGTTACCAAACTTTTAATTCTTTCTTATATTATAGGCCTTTTAATAGAGATTGTAGTTTCTAAAAAACTAATTTTATAACTAGTTTCATGGTATTGTTTGATTATGGCCAATTTTTTTAATCGTATGGATTTATAATGAGCCAAAGGCTTTTTTTTATTTTAGTTTTTTTTTTTTATATTGAGTACTGTTTACCTTTCTTTGCTTCATTCTTTTATATATGTTGACACATTTCAGAACCACTCCACTGTCAAAACTATTGTACTAGTACTTCTAAATTTCTGTTAATTTTCATATAGCATTTAGTCAACGCTCTTCCCTTCATTTGATATCATGTCTTATCTGGCCTTCTTCTTGTTTATCTGTTATTTATGTTTATACTTAATTTAATTCTATGCATCTATATCCTATTTCCAATAAATTGCGATTGTTGATTTGTTCATTTCTGATCGTTTTGTTATTTTATAATATAAAGATTTATAAATTTTCTAAAATGTTCATTTTTCTTCCTTTAACACATTAGTGATTTAATTTCATTGATTCTTACATTTTCCTTGACAGTATATCCTTCTTCTTGTAAATGCATTGCATAATTAGAATCTAGATTTTTATTTTTAAAAGATCTCAGGTGTTCATTATATTTTTTTTTCCTGTTTTGCATTGCATTTACATTTTATTTTGTATATACAATTACTGTTGTATATATCTTTTTCTTTTGTGTTACTGTTAATATTATTCAAATAGTAGAAAATAATGGGTATAAAAAAGAAATGAACAGAAAAATGAATAAAAATAGAAATTAGAATGACGAATGATAAACAAATATTTAAATGAAGTATATTAA
>JAAAKQ030063695.1:0-15712 GCA_010016005.3 Zanna intricata
AATTCTTTTTTACCTCCTCTTTCTCAAGCTTCTCTAAATTCCAATGATACATCTGACATCTTTTCTTCAGGTTTTTAAATCCCAATCTACATTTCATTATCACTAAATTATGGTTGTTATCAATGTCTGCTCCAGGATATGCTTTGCCAATCGAGGAGTTGATTTCTAAATCTTTGTTTAACCATGATGTAATCTTCTGATACCTTGCAGTATCACCCAGTTTTTTCCATGTGTATATTCTTCTATTATGATTTTTAAAATGGGTGTTAGCATTTACTAAATTGTATTTCGTGCAAAATTCAATAAATCGGTCGCCTCTTTCATTCCTGTTGCCCGCCTGTATTCACCACAATATTTCCTTCCTTGCCTTTTCTGATATTTGCATTCCAATCTCCAACTATTATTAAGTTTTCATCCCCTTTTATGTATTTAATTGCTTAGAAAAATTGTAATAAAACATAAATTAGTTTTCAGGTTTTAGTATATAATTTTTAAATTTTAGATTTAATACTTGAAACCTAATTTTCAGTTTTAGGATTTATTATTAAATAAAAATTATCGTCAGTATTCATGAAGTAGTATTTTTTACACTATTGCCATTAACAGTATATTAATCTATTCATATCGAAATGCACTTAATGAAATAAATTTCTAACGTCCTTTCTCAAAATTTGCCACACTTTTCCAATTAGAGCTACATTTAAAATTTATCTTATTTTAACATGTTGCACTTAAAATATTTCTATATATCTTGTACGTATTAGCTCTAAAAAAAACATATTTCTAATTAAGATAATTAACTTTTAATAGAATATTGTGTCTTGTTAATAATTATAATTCAGTAGTAAATAATTTAGGAACATTTTTGGGATTACTTACCGTAACTAAATGAAGTGAACCATAACTGAAATGAAATTGAAATAATTGCAGATCACCATTTACAAAGTTAAAGCAGAACATCGATAAAAGCACAATGAAGTAGGAGCTCTTATCTTAACTCCTGACGTTGTTAAGGCACTTATAGAGGATACAAAGTGTAATATCCCTTCATTATAGAAAAATGTCATTTATTATGTGCCTATTTTTGGCTACCCGGAAAAGATTTCATTTGTTTGAATTGTGAAAATTGCTTATTGTGAGATCTGGGGTGTTGGAAGATGATTGAATCGTTCTCAGCTGAAGGTCATGAAGATAGTTTGTATTCAGCTGCAGAAAGCAGCCTGATATTTCATGGATGATGCACCCCAGGTAAGCGTGCCACATTTATTCTGAATTATTTTCTTTCTAGATATTCTTTGTAATATAGAATATGATATACGTATCATGGCAATATGATATATGTAGAAATAAATTAGCATAGTGTACATTAGTCTCAATTTTTTTTTTGCAAACATTACAAATTTTACTTCTAAATGTGAAGCAATTTTGTTTTTCAGTATTAGAGAAAACTGTAACTAACAAAAATAAAAATTGTAATTTAAGAGTTAATAAATGCATCTGTATTATGTACGCATACACACACACACACACACACATACATACACACATATATATATATATAAACTACCAAAATACTGGAATGAATCATTTTAAGCTTCATATTATTCCTCTGTACTATTGAATTATTTTTTTTAATTCTATATTATAAACCATCTAGTACAGAATATCGAGACAAGACGTATGTAATCTTAATTTTGTCATGAAAGTACTTTCATTCTTTGTTATGATTGAATTATTTAATTAGATTACATATATTAAAATTAATATTAAATATTAATAAAGTGTAATAGGAAGAAAATAAAGAATGCGGTATAGGCAAAAATATTGCTAAGAAAGTAGCAACTTCAATAGGAGTTTTCATTCAAAGTCCTGTACTTTGGAAGAACTGAAAGTTAAATACTCAACAAGTTACAGAACCCATTGACACGATATCATGATTTGCAATGGGTGTTTTAAGATGGTTACTTGTTTACAAAATTTTATTTCTGCCAACATGGTTTTTTAATAATAACTTTTTAAACTCACTAATAAATAAATGTCTGTATTTAAATTTTTATTTTTATTTAAATGTATTCATAAAATCTTTATAATTGCCTGTTGGAGCAGAAATTCTGCAGCAAGCTGGTTTTAAGTTGCTAATCCTTTTTTGTAGATACTGAAAAAAAACCTCTTTGGATTATTAGTGATGTTAGAAGAAAAACCGATTTAAAATGGTTTAATGAAAATTACAGTAATGTAATAAAACAGACAGTTAGAGTTACTGCAAGTGATGAAATTAGACAGGAAAGAGGTTGGACTTTTGTAAAAGGTAGGTACTTTATTTTATATTCATTAATATACTGATATGAATATATTATTAGTATTTATGAGGTGGTGGAAAAAAAAAACTGGAATAATCCTATAAAAACCTTTATTTTTTATTCTTTACAGTTGTAACATTATCCCATTCAATATACCCTCTTCCACAATACCTACACTGCTCCATGCGAATTTTCTATTGGTCAGAACAGTGTTGAAAGTCATTTTTAGGAAGCATATTCATGGTCTCCATCTGTTTTCCTTTCACAGCTTCAACTGTCTCAAATCCCATTCCTTTTAGTGCTGATTTCAAATTCAGATGGGGCAAGATCCAGTAAATAGAGCAAATGTTCTAACACATGTTTGGTCAAAAATGTATTGACAGACGAGATTCCTTTTGTTCAAATTTGAGATTCTTTGGCACCATTTTTTATCACACTTTCCCCATGTTAAAATTTTCATCCAAAATCTGCCAAACAGATCCTTTGTCAATTCCTGAAGTTTCAGCAACTCTACAAATACTCATTTGATAGTCTTTACAGGTTAAAACACCAATTTTGTTTTCAATGTTTTCACATATCATAGATGTGGTAGGTTGTCCTGGATGTGGGTCATCTTTAATCTCTTCTCACCCTTCTTTGAACTGTTTAAACCACTCAAAAACCTGAATGCATGATAAACATTCATCACCATATCCTTTTTTTAACTGATAATGAGTTTCTATGGCAGATTTTGTGAATTTCACAAGAAATTTCATGTTAATGCATTGCTTTTTTAAAACACTTAACATATTTGCAAGGGCTTCAAAGATGCAAGGTCTCATACAAATGAATACCATGGCCTGACTAGGGTCCGCAGTTGACTTTGCGGCAGGAATGGAAAGAGAGGATGTCAGGTGACTGGTTATATGTCATTTGATCTTCATGCACAGTCTGTTTGTCTGTAGATTGATCAGTTGGGTAGTTTTTAGCCATATCTTGTATATGTATGTACTCACTTTACTGATTTATATGCAATAAATTGCTGCAAGAGACTTCAAAAAAGAGAAAGTATATTATTGATATTTTCCTTTATTTTTCAGAACTTAGATTATGTCTGCTTGCTAAAAAAATTAAATTAAATTGAATCATCTAGTTATTTAATAAATCTAAAAATAATAATTGTTTTTAACGTTGTTAAAATAATCATAAGTTTGCATCAAAATATTACCAAATCTATTAATTTATATTAACTAACAAATTCTATAACTTTATATCCTTGTTTCCACATAAAACACTGCTTTTCTGTATTAATTCTTTATCTAAATAACATAAACCCCGATGGGGAGTCTTACTCTTTAACACTTGGGGATTGGCATCCCCATGGCCCTATCTTCTGCAGCTATTTCCCCGCTACACACCGAGTTGCTGAACCTTTTACACATATTCCACACCAAAAACACTACACAAACATCCTTACTTACAAACACACAATATTTTACAGTGTTTCTTCTTAAACTTGCACTGACTGTTGTTGCAACACCGTATGAAATGCAATCGTAACTCAAGGTGGAAACTATTGGGCCAGTGGGTAGATAGCTCTAAATAGTGAGTCTCAAACAATGTCCTTTGGGCATCAGGGTGAACCCAGTTTATGTGCAGCCTTGGCTCTAGTACCCACCTGCTCCACTGGAAATGGTCACTTAAATTGGCTGGAACTCATGGAAACCATATGGCAGTCCCTAAAAATAATCTTCTGGTGATTGTTGGTCCACTTGAAAAAACCAACAAACCATTTGAAAAGAATTCAACACACATTGTCAGCTGAAGATATTTGTGGAGATATGGAAACAAGAAATCTACCAACAGGTAGTGTTAAATTTTTGTGGTGTACAGTTACTTATAGTCAAGTATAATGAGGAAGATTCCCTATGATTTCTCTGTTCTTAATAAATAAATTTATTGTAATTGTGTACAGCTCTCCTAAATCTATTAAAAAGCGTAGGAGAGGGGCCTTGATAATTGAGGTAATTTATGAACAGAGTCGGAAGCTCCTATCTCTTAGAAACATAGACCCCCACAGTGTACTAAATTCCAGCAAAAGAGATCTTTTGCCGTGACTTGGTGAGAAGAATTATCACCACAGTCAGTCAATTGTGTACAGAAGATAATAAGGAAGGAAAATGGTATTGATGTACCAATATCATCACTTATTCTAACCTTTTCTACTCCCACTGTTCCTGAGCGAATAAAAATTGGTAGCTTTCTGTCCGTGTACTACCATATATACCAACCCAAGATGCTGCTTTCAGTGTCAGGGGTTTAGTCAAAATAAAATTGGCTGCAAAAAGAAACAATTGAAGATGTGTACTCTGAACAAAAAGTGTCCTTTCACTTTCAGCCACTTTCACTTTCAGGTAGCTCGTCAGAAGTATAAAGAATCCTTTAACATGAGAAATCCTGTACAGCCTGGTTTTAGTTTTGTCCAGGCTTTTTCTAACAATATGCAAAAACAGAACGAGTACGCATTGTGCAAAGAACTAAACCAAATGGGTGCAGGTTTTGTCAGATATGTAAAAATCCCTAAATTCCAAAATTGCAGTGTTGAGTACTGACTAGACAAGAAGAAGGACACATTTGGTTAAAAGACCGACAATAGTTTATCGAAATGCATTCCAGTCAGTACACCACCAAGTAAAACTCCTGCTGCACTTACAATGCAGCAAACTACTAAGATTCCAATGAAGGGACCTACAAAAAAATCATCGCCTGGTAGAGGGTCTCTGGTCTTCCAGGATTCCAAGTTCCCACCACTGTCTCGAGGCCTCTTCACAAATATGGAGGTCAAGGAAATCCTCACAGAAGCAAAACACTTCCATAATGTTATCAATATCAAATGTTTTATACGTAGAAGAGTATTTTTGTGGGAACAAATATTATTCAATGGAATTTTGGTGGTCTCCGATCACATCATGAAGGTATTGAAATCCTACTAAAGGAAGAAAGTCCTTTAATACTTGGTCTGCAGGAGACTCACCTATGACCAAGGATGATGATTCCTTTTGCAGTTATCTCTGTGAAAGATGCAACTTTCAAACTGAGGGCAGAGGACGTAAAGAAGTGGCTGCTTTCCTGAAGGAAATCATAATAACTGTCTGTATTCCACTACCAACAAACATCCCTGCAGTTTCATTGAAGTTATTGGCGTCATTCAAAATGAATATCTGCATCTTATACCTTACTCCAAATTCTAATATCAGTAAAGATAATCTCTGCAATCTGTTTTCCCAGATTCTTTTACCCTGCCTAATAATAATTGGTGATTTCAACACCCATTACTATTTATGGTGCTCATTGTCATGTTCTTCCTGAGGCACTATCTTGATCAACTGAGACAGAACTTAGATCAATGCTTATTATCCATGAATCATACAGTTTGTATCATCGTCATCATGTACATTTTCATGCATTGATCTGTCCTTGTGTTCAGCAGTCTTACTCCAATATCTTATCTGTTGCATTTCCAGAAACTTCTTTGGAAGCGATTAGACCAGTTGTTATCTCAGTTGGTAATAGTGATTTGCTTCATAGTTGGCCATGCAGATGGGTGTTTCAGCAAGCAGACTGGATTAGATACAAAGATTACTTTGGTCAATATGACAATAGTGGTAGCACAACCACTAACTTCACACACATAATTCTTGATAGTGCAAATGAATTCATCACTTTAACATTTGGAACACCAAGGTGGCCTACTGTTCCTTCATGGGATGAAGACTGCAGGCATGCACTAAAAGATTGTTACAGAACTTTGCATAATTTCAATCAAAGGTCTATAACTGAATTGCTCTACGCCTTCCACAATGTGAGAGCTGTTTGCCGTCAAATGTTTTGATGTGCTAAATAGAAATCGTGGCTGAATTATGTCAATCCATTTCACAGGCAGCACTGTGTCTATTAGACACGAAATGAAGAATAAGGAGAAAGATTACAGAGAATATATTATAGATTATTTATATAAATATATATTGCCAAATTACTGACAATATAAAACTTTCATTGTACCCAGAATATGGAAATTACTTAAAATTAATGGTTATATAGGGGTCAGACTATAGATGTTATATATACATGTCCCATCCCGTTTTTCTCTGCAAACGTTATCTGTTTAATCTCTTTATCTGCCACTCCAGGAGTATAAATATGGCTACAATGACATAAGACAAACCTGTTCAAGGACAGACATGATAAGCAAAGGTATTATTGATTGTCTTATACGCAAAACTACAAGCATAAAAAAATAGAGTGCAATTGTTTCTGTTGTGGTAACAAAAATTAACAGTGCCCGAATTAGTGTATGCCATTAAAAGAAGATCAAGAGGAAGAATTCAAATGAGAATTAGTAGAAAACTTCTTTAAAACACACCATAAATACAAAGGAACAAGAAAACGCAATATACACCGTATACAAAAACAAACTCGAATGTAAGGAAAAACAAATTAACAGCTATACAATAACCATTTCAGAATCTATTGATGAAGATGCACAACCTAACAGCACTGATTAAACTATGGGCATGCACAGACCAGATGACAGAAAGAGAAACATCTGTTGTATGATGTAAAGTTTATACCATATGAGAATCAAAACTATCTTCAAAGCCAATTGACTGGAAGACAGTACATCCTCGTCACCACGCCAGTGGATGTTGCAAACATATTTGAAAACTCGTTTAGTTCAGTTTAACTGGCATCATCTTGCTGAATTAAACGTGCCTTTCTCTTTTGATGAGCTAAGGTATGTCTTGAATAATTGACATGACACTTCCTCCTGAAATGGTAATAACAGGTACAGTATGTCATTACACCTCCTTGGTAGTGAATTTCAAAAATATTTTATTGTAGATAAATAAAAAATGTAATTTTTAATCAGGTTTTTCCTGATTCCAGATGGTCAGAAGCTTTGTTGATTCTTGTACTAAAACAATGTAAAAATAAATTATCTCCCTCAAGTTATCATCCTATCTTCTTTAAGCTTTGATCATCTGTTCTTGACTCATTCAAAATGCCTACCTACTTCGCCAACATCTCGTTGCTGTATTTTTCAATATTCAGAAGGCATACGACGTGGCTTGGAGGAGAAGAATCGTAAATAAACTGCATGAATGGGGTATACAAGGAAATCTTGCATTTATCAAGGATTTACTCAGTAGCCGATCCATTAGTCCAGTAGTAGCTGAATTAATCAGTAGTTAGTAGTAGCTGTTAGTCCGTTAGTTATTCAGTAGCCAATTCATCAACAATAAACTTTTTCCAGTTAAGAACACGTGTTCCCGTGGAGCTACTCATGCATGAATAACCAATAACCGTTAAGAAGGGATTATTTGCCATTTGTGAAAGGGCGTTCTTGGCTCACTCATGGATATCTGATTACTCAAACAGATGCAGCTGTTTGTGCTCACTGTAATTGCCTATTAACTGTGCACACAGTCTTGTGGATTGTATCTGTTATGCAGCATTGCATCGCAAGTTTACAGTAGTGGCTAACATGCAAACTATGTTGCAATACAAAGATCTTATTGAATGCCTTGCAGTTTGGTAGGCTATGCACCCTGATTCCGAAATTTGGCTATTCATATGATCTTTATCATATGTTTATGCTAGGTTTGGCATATGCGTAATTTTAACTTCAATCTTTTAAGTTACTTTTTTAATGTTATACTCATTGTTTTATTTTGCTTTTAACATACATCAGGTACTCTTTCAATGTATGCTGTGTTTTTAAATTAATGTTTTTTAGTGTTTAATTATTTCATAATTGTTTCTTCTAAATATTTGTATGTTTACTGTATAAATATCACATCTTGGCATTTATGACGATACTTCATTGTGCACTTAGAAAAAAATATATGTATCCGTTTCAACTGCTGTGTTTCACTCAAGCCCTGAGGTAAATCTTTTAGTGGATAGTGGTGTGCCATCTCTTTGGAACAGACAAAACCAAATGATATGTTATTGTGTAGCTCCCATTTTTTTTTTTTTTTTTACCTCCGGAACCACCATTAAGGTACATCTTCAGAGGATGCGATGAATGAATTGTAGCATGTGTGAAGAATGCCATGCCTGACCAGGATTCGAACCCGGGACCTCCGGATGAAAGGCCGAGATGCTACCACTCGGCCACGAAGGCCGGTAAGCTCCCATTAAAGTGCAACCAAACCATCACATCTTTGATGCAGTATTCCTTCATTTATTTCCTCCAGTACAAACAGAGAGTTTCTGTTAGATCCTTGGTCAGTCATAAGAATTTAAGGCAATGAGCGCATAGATTGTGCAGCAAAGGAGGGTTTTTTCAATCTACTTTTACAAATTGCTTTGCTTTTAATGATCTTGTCTGTTTCCTGAAGAGGGTAGTTGATAATGAGTGGCAAATTGAATGGGATGCTACTATGGATAAAAGTTCATCCAGTTAAGAATATTGTATCACCATGAAGCTCCTCATGCAGAAATAACAATCAAGAGGAAGTCAGTATCCACCATTTATGAATAGGGTAAATAGGCTTACTCTTGGACATCTGAAGACAATAACAGATGCACCTTTATGTGCTCACTCTGACTGCTAATTAACAGTGCACCACATCCTTGTGGATTGCATCTGTTATGCAGAACATTGCATCACAAGTTTAACCTAGGGACTAACATGTGAACTATTCTTGGGGATATTGAAATGTTGTTAACTTATGTTTTATGGTTTGTTAGGCTGTACATTTACACTCAAGTTTTTGAATTACTGTAGTGAGTTTCAACTATTCATGCAAATTGCTATAAGGAAGATGGTTATATTATTACTTTAATTGAGTCAGTATCAGAAAAAGCCAAATCCAGTTACCCTAGGAAAAAGAGTGTTTGATATTGAAAATAGTGTGAATCCAGATGTTATCATTTATACAGATAGCTCTAGATGCAATAGTTTTGATGGTTGTGCTCTTGTAGTTAACAATAGAACATGCATGTTTGCCTTTCCAACATTGCCTCTGTTTTCTTTGAGAACCCATATGCTATAACAAGATCGTAAATATATCTATGCCAACATTCTGATACGTGCTTGTGTGCTTGGATTCCATGAGTGCCTTGCAGGCAGTTATTTACATGTACTCCAGATAACTTGTCTGTAATGCACAGTCTGTTATCTCTGGAATGACTTAGTGTAAAACAACCTTGGCTTCTGCTGAATTCCTAGTAATATTGGAATTTCAAGCACACTTTGTATGGCAAAAGAGGCATGTTTGCACAGTCCCCTTTCACTAATCTCATTGTTTTGAATGTTCTTGCCTGTTTTCTGAAGAGGATGTTCATGATGAGTGGCATAGTGGATGGAATGCTACCATTAACGATAAACTTCATCCAATTAAAAACAATGTGGAGCTCTTCATACAGAAATAACTATTGTTAGGATGTTATTATGTGCCATTTGCTAATAGGGCAGACTATGATCACTCATGGATATTTGATGACTCTGCCTGATGCACCTGTTTTTGTTCTCTGTGACTGCCAACTAACAGTGAACCACATCCTATCCTCGTGGGCTATGTCGGTTATGTGGCATTGCATCAGAAGTTTTTCACTAGAGCCTAATATATGAAATATGAGGTATAGCTATTAAACAACAAAACTAATGCTATAGAAGAATTGTGGATGTGCCAAATTTGTACGACTAGCAGTTGTATCGCGTGAAGCCTTCTCTTATGATTGTTACCATTCCAGATTTCGTAGGCATATCAGTCTGGCCATGGCCTTCATTTGGATAACATCTGTTTTTTTGTTTTTCCAAAAAAATGAGAAGTGTTTTATTAGAACAAAGATTTGTCATGAAAATTGGAAAAACCACTACTAAAACCCTTTAGGGTTTTATTAAAAAATGTATATGGCAGTAAATGTTTATCACTTGTGTGGATTTTTAAGTGGTTTAAGCATTTCCAAGAAGACATTGTTGATGATGTTTGCTCACATTGCCCTTCCACGTTAAAAAATGATAAAAATACTGAAAAAATTGGTAGGTAATCTGATCCGATCTGACCACTATTTTTATCTTCAACATTCTTGCTCAACTGCATGAAAAAATAAGAAAAAAATTACCCAAATTATGGACAAACAAGTCATGGGTACTTGTTCTTCCATACTATCAGGACAACGCATTGGCTCATACTGCATTGACTGTCATGACATTTACTAGCCAAGTATAACATCCAGTGGTATCCACTTTATTTGCCTGACCTGGTACCATGTGTCTTTTATCTGTTCTCCAAAGTCAAATCTGTATTAAAATGAATAAGATTTCAGACCGTTGAAGCTCACTGAAGAAGACTTCCAGCACTGTTTCGAACAATGGAAAATTTGCATGAAGCATTGTAGGGATAGAGGTGGATTGTATATGGAAGGAAATAATAATTAAATATGTATAAATTTGAGATAAAATGTTTTACAGCATTAGTCTTGTTATTTAATAGCCATACTTCTTTTCTTAGGCAACAATATATCGATGTGATCTGGCCTCTTATGATTTCTTAAGGCTATGCATCTGAGTTCAAATATTTGATTAAAACTGCCAGGTTTCTGCCTTGTGAAATTTGGAAAATTTATTGTTTTATGTTAGATTTGTATATTGTTTTTATTTTGGTTTTATTTCAAAGTTAGCATTTACATCATTTTAATTTTTCAAGTTAAATTTTATTCCTTTACTATGGTGATTTTGTATCTGGCCACTGATAACACCTTATTGTGCACCCAGGAAAAAAAAACATAATTGTGTATATAATATAGAAAAAAGCCTTAGTAGGTTTAATAAAAAGTTTTATTTGATTGTGAGGTAACGAATTGTTACATACATAATAATAAAAGAAAGTCATTGATAAAATTATAGACTACCTACATTTTCCTTGAATAAAAATGCTGTTCTAAACCTACCTTCACAAGTGATAATGGTTTATTTTCAATTTGTTTATTAATATTTTTCTTTTATTTTCAGGTGTTGATGATGCTGAATCAGAGTGTGATTTAGATTCTGTTGATAACTGGGATATTATAATAAGCACTAATAACATTGACGATTTTGATCAGCAATTTAAAATTCTTATTGATATATATAAAAGTTCACTTGAAGCTGCAAGATGATTAGTAAGTAATGCTCAATGGATTAATGATAGATTTTCACAGTAAATTATGTGGTAAAAAATGAATTATTAGCTAAGGTAATGGCATTTAACAAGTCAGCTACAGTATTTCTTTGTTGGCATTTAACTTCTCTTTTTTATTAATCTTTATGAAATCTTTCTTATATTATGTACAATTTTTTCCTGAAAAAATCATCCATGGGATTAGTGTATTCAGTATTGGGTTTTCAGTATTTTTTTAATTTTTTATTTAAAATTATTGTTGAATAAAAAGTATTTTTTTTCTTATAGTTAACTTCCATGTTTATTTATTTATTCATCACAACAAAATTTACATTTGGCAGAATCCTTAAATAATAGATGACATTTCAGGTAAAAAGAATAAGTTGCTATATTTTTAAATTGTACTTTTTATAAGATAAAAAATCCATTTTCTTTGAAAACGTGATTTTTCAAAAATTGTTAAAATTATGCCAATCAAGTCAAGAAAAATTGATAATGAGAGAAGAAAAGTGGTATCTGAACTATCTTTATATGAAAAAGTACAGTAAAATTACTTGCTTAATTTGTAAGGAAACTATTAGTGTTACTAAAGAATACAACATTAAGCAGAATTATAACACTAATCACAAGGAATAATATTTGGGTTTCAAAGTAAAAGTAAAAGAAGAAAAAACATGTTACAGTCAACAACAGCTATTTACAAGATTCATAAAAACTAATGAATCTGTAGTAAGAGCAAGTTATGAAATAAGTTATTTGTTCACAACTTTCAAAATTATTCACAGATGGTTGGTTAATCAAAAAATGTATGATAAAACCAACTGAAATTGTCTGTCCAGAAAAAGTGCAATCTTTCGAGATATTTCATCAAGAATTACTATAGTAGAAAGAATTAGTGAAATGGTAAGTGACATCAGTTCACAACTATAAGATGTATCTACTGAAGTCTTGTTATTCCAGTTGCATTTGATGAAAGTGTAGCTGTACAAGATGTTCCTTAATTTGCTGTATTTTTTCATGGTTGTGATAATAACATAAAGATAACTAATGAATTTTTGGCAGATATTACTTTTTGAAAGAAAAGATATTTTTGATGCTGTGTGGAAAATTTTTGTCTGTAACAACCAATAGTGCTATATCAATGACAGGTAAAAATCAAGGAAGTGTAACAAAATTGATAAAAGAATTACAAGATGAATATCCAAATAAACCGAAAAGCCGTGGCTTTCCATTGGCTATTCATCAAGTTCTGTGTTTAAAAGTATTAAAAATGGACAATGTATTGAAAACCATAACAAAAACAATCAACTTTATTCAAGTGTGAGCATTCAACCATCAGCATTTTGCTTCTTTTCATAAAGATTTAGAATCTGAATTTGATCATCATTCTTATTGAACAGAATTTCAATGGTTATCATGTCACCAAGTTTTTATAAGTTGCTCTGTACTTTTGGAGTAAATAACTGTTTTTCTTGAAAAGAATATGAAAATGTATCAGTTATAAAAAATCTTTTATGAGTTATGGATATGGCATTTTTTACTGATATACAAGCTACCTCAATAATCTTACCATTTCATTGCCACATAGAAATAAGTTAAAAACAAATATGTACGATACAGTAGCAAATTTTGTACAAAAACAGATGTTTAAAAAAGATGTTCTAACCCTTTTTCTTATTTGTGAGCAATTAAAAATCCAAATTTCCCTTTTTCAAAATATTGTGACAAAATTGAAATAAAAAATGAATTCGATAAGACTTAATGATTTAAAGCATTTCAAGATATTTTTTCACTTATTAATAGACCTTTTTAATTTGAAATAGCCCATTTTGATTCAACTAGAATTAATTGATTTCCAAAATGATTCAGTTTTGAAAGACAAATATAATAACTACAAATTCTAAAACTATATATTCAAGTAAAATATACCCAGAAATTAAATAATAATGTGTGAAAATTATTTCTACTGTGGGAGTACATATCTACGCATATTTTCATGATAAACAAAATGCCATACAGATTGAGACTGACAGATAAGCATTATTCCAACATTCTGAAAATTGGTTAGCCACTAAACGTAGCAGGTTTCTGGAATATCAAATTAATTATTTTCATAAATCCGTAGTGTATTTAAATTTTAAATAAAAATTATAATATAACAATTAACCATACTTACTAAATTCAAATTATTTTTATTCTGTAGATCTGAAAAAATATGTAAATATTAATTACATGTGAGTTTTAATCATTCAGGTTATGTTACTGAATCTGAATCGGTATATAATATTCAAGAAATTTATGCAGCCCAGAAAATCATGTCATCATAGAAAATGGCCCGTGGCAGAAATGAGTGACACAGCTGCTGTAGGAGTTTCTATCCTCTTAAAGCAGATAAATATGCCAGCCGAGGCGTAAAATTTGAAAATTGCAGAAAAAAGAAAAACATGGTTGATCATTAAATCTAAAGTGAAAAAACATTACTTATACTATAGTTACATTTTTATATGCTGTAACTTGTATTACAGATTGTCTTCTATTAATAATTCAAGCTGTATTTGTCAAGCATACCAAACTTTTATTAATAAATGTAATTTCATAACTAGAATATGTTACTTTTTTTGGATTTATTTTTATATCAAATTGATGCTAGAGTTCCTCTAGTTACTACAAATAATTTCATTCATCAATTGATCTGATAATGTGATTAATTGCAGATAAAAATATGATTATTGGATTTTTTGGAAACTAAACTGTTTATTGTAGAAAATTTATTGAAGAAACAACAAAAAATTAATTCTTAATTAGGGGCTCTCAATATGTAAAAAAAGATTTGCTTGCACATAATATTAAAATAAGACGATTGAAACATCTGATGAAATTGTACTAACCTTGGCTTTCCTTTCTGGCTAACGTTCATGCCAATATAGGTAAACATTTCAAAAATGTTTCAATATTGCAAGATCTGAGTGTGCTGTTATTTTATTGTCGAACAAAACAGCAAGTATTTTATTGGGATGAAGCAACATCACCTACAGTTCAAATATGATGTCCTTACTCTTTATTAAAACGAATTTTAATGTATATGAAAAGAACAAAGCTTTTATTACAAATGGATTCCAAAGCCATTATAATATCTATAAAGCAGTTATCTACAAAGCAGTTCTTAATGAATGACTTCACTGCTGTTTGCAAACCAAAATCTGATTTGTGTTTGACATTTTTCAGAATTATTACATATCTGGAGTCTAGGTAATGATAACTAGGAGGATGTTTAAAAATCTTCAGAAAATGAAGTCTAATCTGGAACATATAACACAGGGATTATTATCGAAAGATCATAGAGAACATTTAGCCAATAAGGAATGTTGCCTACCTGTTAACATCACCACTTCTTAGCATTGTCATTCTCTTTAGCTTTGACATGGCCCAACAGATGCACACACAAGCAAACTGCTACACCTATTTAAAAACGGAATTTCTAGGTTGAAATATGGAACAATTAATTGTCAGATACATATATAATCCAATGAAGTAAATGAGCTGACTTATTTTGCCAGCTCATACTGGCTTACTTTTTACTGCAGTACCAACAATTTTGGTCATGATGAGGAATAATATATAATTATGCAAATGCAAGTTCAGGACAAGAACAATATCAACTATCTAATTTAAAGAGTAAATAAAAAGATTGTTTATTGTTATTCTCCATATCATATTAAGTAATGTGATAAAAAATGTAGTGATAAAATTTAGGGATTTGGTATTCTGAAAAAAAAAATATTGAAAATAAAAAAAGATGTTGCTTATTAATGATTGGCGGAGATTTTTATTTCCTAGTATTTAAAAATGTTGGAAAATAACACAATATATTCCACTGAATCTTGAGTTGATGAAGCTTTTAAAACTGAGTGGCAAAAATAATTTAATAGAAATCTATTCTATCGTACAGTACTTCTCAAAATATAAGAAATCACACTATTTTTAGCTGAGGCTTGCCAAATTTAAAATGGTACAACTTGTTTTTGGTGAAAGTTAGGTTTTATATCTATTATATAAAGAAATACTTCAATCTTTTGAAATAATCTGCAAATTAAAAATAATTTTTTAGTAAAAATCACCTCTTGGTAAAAAGTAACTTAATATAAAATTTTTTTTTTTTTACCAAGAGGTGATTTTTACTAAAAAAAAAAAAAAAACTTAATATAAAATTGCCGGCCTCCGTGGCCGAGTGGTAGCGTCTCGGTCTTACATTCCGGAGGTCCC
>JAAAKQ030063706.1:0-15711 GCA_010016005.3 Zanna intricata
CCAATAAACATATGCCTGAAAATGTTTTGTTAGCGAGTTACGGCTAGTGAAAGATTTCGCCCGGTTTTCAGTTCCTCAACGTTTTCAGGCATATGTTTATTGGAAACTTTTTTCTTATTTTTAGATATAGAATCCGTTTCCGGGAGATTGCCGTACAGTTTTGATACACCCTGTATATACGTAACTTGGTAGTAATTTTAATCCACCAATACATTTAGAACTATTAAAACAATCAAGTTACATACTAAACAGATATCTTAATTTTTTCTTTTTAGTTCAAAACAGCCAATTATTACATGTATTCTTAGACACAAACTGTGAAAATAAAAGAGAATTAATGTTATATAAGATATAAATAAAACAAATTGTTATCTAACAATCAGAAAAAAATAGTGTTAAGCTTTTAATCAAAGTATAAAAATATAATCTAGATCTTAATATTATTTCTAAAGAACCCATTAATTCATCCACTGTATATGTTTGAAGCTAATATATATTTGAGACCTAGTTATCTCACGGAGCATCAATTTTTATTATACACTAATAAATACTTATTAACCTAGTAATATTAATAATAGATTTTTCATAAACAGTCAGATTTAGCTGTAACACCACACAGGAAAAATTTCTGATATTTATATAAATTAAATGATCATAAAAAAATTTATCATAAATTAACGAAATCTCTTTATTAGCTACTGGTAAATCAAAATTTATAATCATAAACTCCGAACAATTATCACCATTCCTGCTAATCCATCCTGCTACAAATTTATTTTTCCTCACATTCATCTGTAACAATTTTTATAACAAAATTGTATATAAAATGAAATTGACAGTCGGATCTGTGATCATAAATCACATTTTTTTCTTTTACTTCCGGGACCATCATTAGGTATTGCTTCAGAGGATGAGGTAAATGATTTTTAGCATGTGAAAATGCCATGCCTGACCGAGATTCAAACCCGGGACATTTGGATGAAAGGCTGAGATGCTACCTTTCGCGCCATGGAAGCCTTATATCACTTAAAATCTACAATTTATTACAGCAAAGCACAACAAGGAAAATTATTAATCAATAACAGATTTTTGGTGAAGTATTATGAAATGCGATTGTTTTCAAGTAATTATGTTAACAGATACTTTATTGAACAAAATAAATAAAAATTTTGTTCTAAGCAAAATCATGTTATTGAATAAATGAAGAGAGATCACAATCTATCCTAACATTATGAAACAAAGCAGTATAAGATCAAAGAAAAATCTAGAAAATAACTGAACCAAGACTAAAGTTTAATCATGACAAAAGACAATGAAGCGCATACCAGCAAGATTTATTCCTACCTAGGTCAGTACACATGGCAAAAATGATAAAATTTTGCTGATATTTTTTATAAAATAATACAAAATTCACCTCAGCAACTTATGTACATCGGAATTGTATATTCTGATACTGCATAATTCTTATATAGTATATATATATATATATATATATTGTAATAATATGTAATAACTAGCCAGCTCATCTACCAGAATTTGGATCATCAGGAGCCAGGTGAACCCCAGACCCAACTCAGGGCCTCCCACCTCAGGGCCCTGGGAGGCCCTGAGTTGGGTCCCTGGCAACCCTGAGTTGCAATGGCAGAGCTTGCCATTGCAGTACTGAAGGGGATAGCACCTTAGACACTTGCAAAGCTCACTTTGGTGTCTAAGATGCCATTCCTGTCTACCCAGACAGCTCCAACCTCTGGATCCACATACTGTTCGTTATCCTCGTGATTGTTGTAAGAATAATATTGATAAATAACAATTAATGCATTCATGATTTATAGAAACCTGAAAAAAAAACTTAATTATAAAAGTCAGAATAACAGTAGCAATGGTAACTAAAGTATATGCAACTATGACTGTGAAATTCACAATTTATTTCTTTGCCATGTAGGCAGAAACATAATAATAAAGTAAAAGGTTTAGGCTTTTTTTTCCTTTAATGAATATTTTTAATTTACGTCACCCTTCTTGGAGCTGAAAAAATAATAAATATTTTAATCTTCAAGGTAGCTAGGGCCTCAGTCTGTGGCTTAATACCTTCCATAGCATAATATGAATGTATCCTGAAAATTTGAAAGCAATCGATGAAATGGTTCCTTGTGATGAACTATATCTAAAAACCTTCTCAAGTTATGTTAAGAAACGAAGGTAAAAATTTGGTTATGATTGATCGTGTAGATTTTTTTGTTTATCCAAAACAAACAAAAACCCTCTTCATCTTTATATAATAGTATAGATATAGATATAATAATAATAATATTCACCAATATTCATTATATATAATATTGTAAATGAAATTAATTTAACCAAAGTAAATTAATTACAATAATAATAAAAAATAAATAAATGTAAATGAAAGCGGAAAAAGTAAATTAGTAACTTGGGTTGATGGAGTGACTGACCTAACTGTACATAATTATAACAATGGTACATAATCATAAAAATTCTAATTAAATTGCACACGCATGTTTAAAAATAAATAATGCTGCTCATTAATGGAATAACCTTATAATACTTATTAAATGTAAATTTCTTTTTTTGTAAATATTTAAGTGAACCAAAGATATACATAGATTCGTAAAATAAATAACCTGAGTATTTTATTAAGTCAGAACAGTTGCCAAAAAAAAAAATAATAAATAAAAATAAAATAAAAAACCACACAGAGTTAGTGGGAAGTTAGTATTTAGAAGTGCGCGAATATGAAAGTATGCATGCGCTCATGTGCAAACATACACACACACACAGAGAGAAAGAAAGAAAGAGAGAGAGAGTGTGAGGGGGGGAGAGAGAGCAGAATGCTAGGTGATGGTTGAGAAGATCCAGAGGGATACATTAGTGGCCTGTGTTTTTGAGTGGGTACTCCAGTATTATAACGCTAGAACATAATATGACATTTTGCCAAATATTCATAGTCGCAAATGGTTTTGTCACATAAGTATCCCCTATTCCCCCACTCCACTTCTCTATTCTTTGCTCACTACTGATAACAATTTTAAACTTATTCTACTCTTTATGAAAATTCATTTATCATAAGAAAAAATTACTTATATAAAATAATTTATATTTAAAAAATACATAGATACAATATTTATTTAGTATCAAGATGATTATTTAAAATAAAACTTTTATTGTGATTAGTATATAATAATAGATTATATAGATCATATCAAAAATGCTTAGATATTCTACTCCAATGATGAAAAAGGAAATTCCCGAGCATTTGTCTGGATGGAGCAAGGGAATATACAATAAAATCTTGATCAAAGTAGCATCACAGAATACCCAATTAATTATACAATAAAAAGAGTTGATTAAAGTCAAAATTAATTATTTAAAATATAAGTAAATGGTTAATATTTAAATGCGTGAAAAATTAAAAATAAAAAAAATCACAAAAAAGTTACATTCATGTGTTTTTTTTTTTGTTTTTTTTTTTTATTTATTAGCATTATTTAAAATTTATCAGTAGAGTAATATTGTTTCTGTAAAAAAAAAAATATTTTAATTGTACATATTTTAAATAAATGTGTGGAAAATTTTTTACATGTTCTGTTAATTTATTAAAAATGGCAACAGAAATATAATAAGAGCCTATCTTGCAAGCCAAAGTATTGTAGTATTAACCTTAACATTGGGTTAGGCCAGTATGACATTTAAGCATGGATTAAATGTAGAAACTTATCAAGAATGCAATGGGTTTCTTGAATAGATTCTACTACAATAATGGTACAGTAAGATTACCAACTTATATTTTAAAGTGGTGCTTGTAATGAGGAATAAAGAGTGCAACGAACCAGCAGGTGAAAGAAAAAGAACGTATAATAATGTTGGAGAATCAGGTTCAAAAATGCACGTTAATAAAATTGATTTTCTTACAAGCTGATTATTGATACTGCAACATCAGGAAAAAAATTTCAAACAAAAGCAGTATCCTGAAAATTGAAGGATATGAAGGTAAAATGGTAAATTTGGTAAGGTAAATGGTAAATTTGGAAGGTAAATGGTAAAATGGTAAATTTGGAAGGTAAATGGTAAAATGGTAAATTTGGTAAGGTAAATGGTAAATTTGGAAGGTAAATGGTAAAAAGGTAAATTTGGTAAGGTAAATGGTAAAATGGTAAATTTGGCAATGGGCCAAAGTTTTGTTCAGTAAACAGATCTCTGTATATTACAAAAAATATTGCGTTAATTTCTCTGTATGCTAATGGCAATTATTAGAAACATCAACATCAACCATCACTTATCGCTATTTTTGAATCAACAACATAACAACTGATAAAGTAGAAAACTCAAAACAAGTAAATTAATAGTTTAACAACATATATTAGCATCAGGATAAATTCAATTCTAAAAGAAAAAATAATAATTGGAATAACTATTTCTTTCCATTTATTGCTTTTTTTTTATCCTTGGTTAAGATTCTCCCAGAAATCTCCATTTTCCCAGAAATTTTTATAAATTTTAATTTATTAATAATAAAAAATGTAAAATTAAATTAAAAATAAATCAATATTAAATTTGTACAATTATATTTTAAATAAATTTATATAAAAAAAAAATTCTGATAAAATAAATATCTTCATAAAAGTATTAAGTATGGATGAATAAGAAAACCACTAAATGGATAATCTTCAAATTAATTAAAGAAATACTCGTACAACTACCAAATAATAACATAACCATGAAGGGTAATATTTTAAATAAAAATCAAAAAATACGGAAATTCAATCTACAGACATTGACTAAATGCTAACCAAAATTCACTTAAAATTATTAAAATTTTCATGATAAAAGCTAATATATTACAATGAAATATGCTACCCATGAATATAAAATTCAACTGGAACAAATATTCGATAAATTGAATATACATTCAACTGCAAATAACATAAACACACATTAGATTCACAAAAAATACTCAGAAATTGAAAATATATAAAGGACATCAATCAAAACATGTAAATTTTACACTGTAATTTGAATAAATTGAATTGTTTGTCCTACGACAAACTCAACATATTCAAACATTAGAAACTTTGAATTAGAAAAATAATTCTACTACGATAATATGAAATCAAATATATTCTCTCAGCACAAACTAGTGTTGTTTAGTATTGTTTCTCAAAATGAACAATTTATAAAAATGCCTATAATGATAACAATACTATTACTACAAGAAAGAAGATGAATAAAAAGTAAAAATTCATCTGAAAGCACATACTTCTATAAATATAACATATGAATAACATTCCAGTTCTATTAGAACTGTTTCAGTTGTAAGATAACCAGAATACTATTCCAGTTGTTACTATGATGAATTTTCATGACAGTACAAGCCATGCCGATAGTATTTTTTTGAATATCACACTTAACACGAATATTCTTCTAAAGGACAAATTGTAAATAAAGAATGAAACATAACAATCATAACTTTGGGAAAATGGAGATTGAAAAATTCATCACAATGATCTGGCCTTTGCAACAAAACTTATCCAGAGATACTTAACAAAACACAAGATTGAATAAGGCTTTTTACTCACCAGATATGGGTTGCTGCAATTTTTAGCTCTTTTCTAAGCTAAAACATTCAAGAAAAGATATCTGAAAACAGAGAAGAGATCAAAAGAAATGTGACAAGAGGACTTCTGTGCCAAATAAAAATTACTTAGAAAAATGTTTCCAACAATGCAAACATCATTGGGATAACTGTGTTACATCAGAACGGCCTGCCTTCTGGGAAAGAAGACATTGAACTAAATAGATTAAGTATTTTTGTTTTTATGAGCCAAAGTACTCTTTGATCACGCTTCATGCAAGCAAACAATTTCTATTTTCATCAAGCAGTACATGGGTTAATTTATAAAAAAAATGTGATTACTGCAGCTTTTATGAAGGGTACAACATATCTCAATAACAGCATGTGTGTAGCTGTTATTGAGGATTTTTAACTTACCTAGAAAAGTAATTAAGAAATATAATTCATTTTACATTATTTTAACAAGTAGAACGAAATCAATATTCTACATATCAAGGAAGTCACTATTAGGATAGGATAATAAATAAAATAATATTGCATATTATAAAAGAAAAAATTTGAAGCAAAAGATAAGAAAGTATATAAAGTTTAAGGAAATATTTGCAAGAGTCTGATCAGGATTCAACTATAATATACAAACATATAGATAACAATACAAAAATTTACAAGATTCTTGCCCACAAAAGAAATACTGGACAGAAAAAGATGGATTAAGTCACTTATTAATATTATATTGCTGTTCCAAAACTTTATCAGTGTTGTATAAACCCTACAAATTAAAGTGGTATAATCTTACTAACTCGATTAAAATAACATAATTGTAAGTTTCATAACTTACAATAAAATAATACAAAAATGGACCTATTGGAATAAAAATAGATTATACGCCGAGATTTTAAAGTATAGAAGGAATATAAGTAACATTATATCTTTCTTAAAATTTTACTGAATTCAATGAATTAGAGTGAACATAGTTTAATGATCTAAAGACAGGTTAACTATTTGCTGTCAGACAATTGAGAACCAATCCAATTTAGAATAGGCATTCATAGTTAAGGAATCATGAAATGTTGAAGAAAATATTAGTGTAAAAAGAAAAGCATATGGAGTAGGAAATTAATCTTATAACAATTACATAAATCATTAATTAGAAAGTAAAAAAGTAATTAAGTCTGCTGAAAATAAGACAGAAATATATTAACTTACATTTTCTACTATTTCTAATAAAGATAAAAATAAGTCAAATTTATCAAAGTTATTTACAAAATTTCTAGACCTACTAATTAATTCCTGCTTCACTAGAACCCAGAACTGCAAAGTTGGCAAAAGCAGCCATCAAGAATATAAATTCTACATCTAAATTTAGTTTTTGTGAAATTCAATCAGTTTTTGGAAGACAATTACGTTAGATTTATTAATTTGTTTAATAATTATTATCATATCTTTAAATTGAATCGAAATTAGATTACGTTCAAGTAGTCAAGTTTATTTTAAAAACATAAAGAAATTCAATTACAATCTTTTATACCCTGAATTCAAAGCACTTGCCTTATCTGACTGTTAACCAATATTAGATTTAATTTAAAAATCTGATTAGCTCCTCTACTTGACTGTTAAGTATTATCGTCTTTAAAAACTTAAACTTCATAATAATCTACAAATGAAATCTGCATAATTACTTAATTAAATGGATTATTTCCATTTAAATGGAATTAAAACAATCGTAAACATGTAACAGTAAGATTTTTAGTATCTGTACCTCTATCATAACGTACGGGTATGATTACATTAACTAAACGAATACACTCTTACCCTTACACATTTGTTTCAGTTAATTAGGTTACACAGAGTTCAAATAACACCTTGATCAAATCAGTAGCAGAAATTATAACAGCTTAGTATGACAAATTCGAATTATTAAATCAAATCTTGAACCTAATTAAATCAACGGGTAAGCACGTTATTTACTTATTGAGACAGTACACACGCGTTCACGTTGGTTAGTACAAGAAAGCGATAACGCATGCGCTGCATGTCTATACATATTAAATCTCGTGTGTATACGTGTCTAAATCTCGAACGTCAACTAACTAACATGTGTCTCGAGAAAGGCGGTAAGGAGCCACGAACTTGCCTGAAATTAACCGTTTGCTGGGATGAATACCCAGTCGCATACCGAAGAACATTGTTCTTTTTCATTCAGCAATAATATACAGATGTATACAAAAACAGTTAATATTTTAATTTATTAAAATATATTTATAGTATTCTTGTTTATATTATATCTTATTTTTTTTTTACATTTCATTTAGTTAAAGTTAAGTTTTACTTAAAAGTTAAGTTATGTTTCAGTTAAGTTAAATTTTAAATAGCGTGAAATATTAATAAATATTTTAGTTTATTAAAATATATTTATAGTGTTCTTTTTTAAATTGTATCTTCGTTTTTTTACATTTCATTTAGCTAAAGTTAAGTTTTATTAAAAGTTGAATTTTACGGTTAAACGAGAATTAATATATCTTATTTGTAACTTATACATGCAGAATATGAAATAAATAGAGAACACACTCGTATCATGGTTTTCGCCATGACTTGTGAAATCTTACTGTTGTAATTTATTAATATTATACCTCTAAAACTTTGTTAATACGTACTTTATTAAGACTACAATATATTTAACATCCAAAACTCAAGCCTTAGTTATTTCAAATAATCACTATCCTTTTATTTGAATTATACGTAATTTGGTAAATATATTCAATTCTTTTTTATCGCTTAACATTGAGTTTATATGAACTAAATGTTTTAATATGTATCAACTTTTATATATCCTCTTGTTGAATTAAAATAACTATACAGTTATAATAGATTCTATTTATTTTTATGCAAACAATTGGAATAAGATGACTGTTAAATTTACTTAGATTTATTGATACTTACATATTAGCTCGTCTATCAATAAATTGCAAACTTTTGGGTTATTGTTCCATTCAAAACACAAATGTGAATACACTTAACAAACCAACACACCATGTTTTTTATTGTATATATATATATATATATATATATATATATATACGCGTTTATATACCTACAGACTAATTCTCTCTCTTTTCCTGTTTTAGCCTTCGCAACTTCAGAGGATAAATGAGGATGATATGTATGAATGTAAATGAAGTGTAATCTTGTACGACCATTCAATGGTCAGATCAACCATTCCTGAGATGTGTAGTTAATTGAAACCCAACCGTCCAACAACACTGGTATCCATGATCTAATATTCAATACCATAAAAAAAATAACTGCCTTTACTAGAATTTGAATCTTAAAACTCTCGATTTCGAATCAACTGATTTGCGATGACGAATTCATTACTAGATTAATCCGATGGGTATACAAACTAACTCTGGGTCAACAATTAACTAAACAAATATACAATCTTCCTCAAATAATTATATATTTTCTTAAATACGTTTTCTATATAATAAAAGGTGCTAAATTTTTTTTTTAAAGTAGGTTGCGAAAAAACAATTTTACAAGAATCAAATCAATTGGAACTAGCGAACAAAAGATTTGTTAAAAAATAATGTTAATGCATAAAATTAATACGGCATAAATTATGCTGTTTATTGAATAAATCTTGTTTCGATACTAAACAAAGAGAAATATTTTATGCTAAATCAAGACAAAATATTATGAAAAAAATTTTTTTTTTTTTTGTGAAATTACAGGCATTGACTTCTATGGTTATTTAATCCTAATGGAAATTTTTAGTTCATGAATAATGCCTAATCGGGATTTAAACTCGGGTCCTCCGGATGAAAGACCGATGGGCTACCACTCCACCACAGAGATCGGCAACATCTTTTTTAATGAATGAAAATGTTTTTATGAACAGGTAGTAGATTTAAAAGTATACTATTAAATCTGTAATTCAATTAAATTTAAAAAAGATATATATTAAATTCTTGCTTATTGTATTATAAATATTCTGCGTTCTTTGTTTTTAGTCGATGTAGTTTTAATTAAATCTGTTTTAATGTTAAATACAAAATCAAAGTCTATTACTATTTTCAAAATCATTTTTTATAATTAATAATAGGACAAAATTATCTTTGGGAAATATAAAAAGTATCTTGTTTTACATGTAAATTGTATTTATATTTTAATAAATTGTATTTTTAAATACATGTGTTACTCCCAATAATCAAGCTTCTTGTAAATTTCTATTCTTTTACATTGCGAAAAGATAATAATACTTCTAATAACTTCTTTCATTTGTAATTTGTTTATATTATTTCTTGTAATTCATTCTTTTGTATTATCCGGAGTTGTAATGTATTTACTTTCGCAAATTATTTCTAAAAAAAAAAAACCCGTTAAACGTTGTTAAACCTATTGCTTTTAATCTTAACAAATATTACTTTTCGGCTAATAATAAATATCTCGGTTTTAGTTTTTTTTATTTTTTATCTAACAATAGAGAAATATTATACCTTCTTACACTAAATATTTTTTTTATTTTTAGTTAATTCTAATAAATTATTATTTTTTTTTTAATTCCTTTAACGAATCAAATCTTATCTTTTTCTACTTCTAATTTTAATTAAACCACAGAAATAAAATGGTTTAAATGAGTACACTTGATCACATTGTTTATTTTAAAATCATACATATTAGTAGTGAAATTTAAAAAAATTGGACCATATTCTTTGAAATTTTTTAGTAACTTCTTTTAAAAAGTTTTTTTTCCTATATTTCCTTTTATTTTCTCTAATTTCGATTCTGTGTTTTTTTCCCCTTATTTTCTATAAGGTAAATGGTAAAATATTAAAACTAAACTCCCAGTTTCAAATCCTGATCTTCTTTTCATGCGCTACCACTTTCCACCGGGCTAATAATCATAGGTGTTGATGCCCGCTCTTTCATAAAAAAAAAAGAAAAGTATTTAAAATAAAATTTATTAATTTCTTTTTTTTTTACCCTTTTTTCTGAAAGTTAAATACTTTAATCGATTTTATCTTCTTTTTTTTAATAATAATGGCATTATAAAACAAATAATTTAGCTTAAACGTGAGGTTAATTAAATAAATAATTAAATTGAAATATTGTAGCTTAATGGATTTAATAAAGAATATTTAAATAAATTTTGTAAAATTAACACTGGAAATATTAGAAATATTTTTTTTTTCTTTTTATGTTCATTTCTCATTTCTTTCTGGGTTTAGATAGAAAATATTCACCGTATAGCCGTACGTATATATTTCCTTATAACAAACTACAAGAAGGGATCTGATAAGATAATCTGTAGTGTTTGACAAATTTTTGAGAAGGATTCGAATGTTGAAACTTCTAATGATAAACGAAGATCCTACCACTCCATTCAAAGAGATTAGCCGCAGTAGACAGATTTTGGATTCTTAATGAAAAAGTCTACGATTTTAAATAACATAGATCGTTAAAATAAATACAAAAAAAATCTTCAACACTAATAAATAAGTGCGATAATCCAAGTTAAATTAGGGAGAAATATATTTATCTATTTAAAGTCCTTTCATACATGAACTAATAAAATCAATTTTGAAATATTAGCATAAACAATAAGATAAATATCTAAAGAAAAAGTAGTGATAATTTTATTTATCTTTTAATTTTGACATTAATTTAAAAAAAGTATTAAAGCAGAAAGGATTATTTATAAAAAAAAAAATCTGTATAAAATAATAAATCTGTATAATAATTATTAAATATATATAAAATTCTATATTCCCATGATAACTACAGAACAATAAATTACATACAGAAAAGTTAGTTAATCAGCACATTAAGATATAATTTATCCCACAGAGAAATAAAAACATAACGAACGTAGAAATAGAGACTAAAATAGGGGGAGTAAGCACCTCACAAAGGTTGTGACAAAGATTAATGTAGTGGGATCTTGCCTTCACCGCAACCCACATAACTCCACCCAACTGTACGTTCTGATATTTACGTCACTGTAATACGTCATTTAGTTCCAACTGATAAAAGAATACGTAGTCATATAACCATTAAATATGTAAAAATATTAATTTACTAATAACAAAATGATATATAAATAATCATAAATGAAAAAAATCATGGTTGGATGTAATAATAACAGTAACTTAAAGTATATAATCTCAAATGAATCGCTACGTAGATATTAGAAATAAATATAAATACAAAAAAAAGATAATCTGATCACAAATATTTTATTTATAAATATTCAGGTAAAACAATCACTTTACAATATTATTATTATTATTGTAATATATTATAATTGTAATGTATTTACTATCGCAAATTATTTGTAGGAAAAACGTCTTTCATTTTGTTTAACTACCGGATACTACATAACTTGATATCTGTTGTTAGGTAACATATTTTAATAATATTTTTAAATAATAATAAACGAAGCATTATTTACTATATACCTTTTTAAATTAAAAATAGAATTATAAATTTTTTTTTTCTTTTTCTATTTTTTCTTTTGTACCGTAAAAAAAAGTTCAGTAAAACATTCAAATGCGTAAAATTATCAGAGGGAAAATTATATACAGAGGAATTATAAATAGAAAATAATTACATTTAATTAAAAATATTTTTATAATTATTCTAAATTAAATATTACGTAAGAATTTATTTTAATCTCGTATTCTTTGGATGCAATTTGTTTTAATTATCGGTAAAATGAAATGAAAATTTCTAATTCATGTTAATCATAAATTTTTTTATTCACTCCCTTTCAAAATACATGTATTGGTAGATAAACAAGATTTATTTAATAAAAATTCAGTACCTTTTTTTAAAAAAAAATTATTAAATTCCTAATTATTGGGAATTGGTGAAAGCATACCGATTAGATTAGTTATAATTTTTAGTAGTGATTTGTTTATTAATTGCATATTAAGTAGGAGAGCTTTTACCCATTTTAATAGGATATTTATACACAAAAACGTCGATAATCGGAACCGTTATAAAAAAAAATACAATTTTTTTTTTTTAAATTTTAAATAAAGTATGCTTATTCTTCAATAATTGTAATTGAAATTGTTTACTTATTTTAACTAACTAACCGATCAACCGAAGTATAATAATTAATAAAATCCAATTTAAAATGCATACAACATTAATAAATACAAATTACGTATTTTGTACGTATTTTTTTTTATTTAGAAATACCCAGTTTTTAAAATTATTAAAGATAAAATGTGCAAAGAAATTTTTTAATTATGAATCATATCTGTCTCTTATTATTAAATCAGTCCTTCGTATTTAGTTATTTTTTTTATTGAATGACATACGGAAAAGAGTCATATTATTTGTCTAGCACTTAATTTTTTTTTCGCAAGAGGAGGAAAAATCTGCACACAGACCCCCAGTAACTCGCACTACTGAATATGTGATGTTTCCCGCAAAAGGCGGGTATCACTAAACAACCTTCTCCTGACAACATGTTCCGATACTCGCCGTAATGGCATTACTTGGGGCATGCTGTGTTCCACGAGTTACACAGGACGGTTTCAGGAATCCCACACACATCATGAGTAGCAGCGATTCGAGGGCCCCAAACTACCTCCATGTGCAGGCTATCCTATCCCTGTTCTCCTTATGCGTTCCAGTAAAACTGCAACTGTCGGAACCTCCATAAAATCTACGTGGCTCATTTCTTCCCTAATGCCTAATCATGGGAGTCTAATTCATGGGAGTCTGTGGCACTAACTGGGGCACACTAATGGAGGGACACTGCTGGTGGCCTCTCTGAATCCAATGGCGCCACTGGGCAGATGGTTCCACCGCAGCAGATGACGTCAACTCTATTCCTTGGCAGTAGAATCTTTTAACGTCTAACTGAGAGAACGGCCCCAGGAGTTCCCATATCATCGGTAGTAGCGACCCAAGGGCCCTAAATACTTCCATGTTTAGGCTGTCCCTTCCCCGTCCTGTCCCGTATTCATTCTCATTCATCCTTCTATGGCTTTTACTACAGGACTGCCCGAAACCATGTTCCACGTCTAGCAGTTAATGAACATAACATAGTTGAGCGTGGCTTTGTTTACTGTTCAACCTATCTCAGAGGTACTTAAAATAGAGCTGCCTTTTTGGCATACAAAATCATTTGTGCTGATTCATCAGAATCACTTTGTTAAGTGTATTACCGGCTTTTCTAACGTTAATCATGGGTGTAACTTATGTGAGAACTGTATATGTCGTTTTACCATTTATTCATTTATATCGTTTATCTACTCAAACATGTAGACAGTTTTTTTGTAAGTTTCTATTATTTTATTGCATTTTTATCGCAGTCAACTTTCAGAACTTTTTCCATGACATTTTTCTGCGTCAAATTTTAAATTATTTTAACAATTAGCAACCTAGTAAATTATATGACATTGCGTTTTATTTTTATTTATTACTCTCTGAGTTATATAATTACGCTGTTGTGCAGTTTCACTATATAAGGGAACATTTTACAAATCGAGCCAAATTTTAAATGTGGGAATTTTTGAAAGTGATGATATTTTTATGACCCACATTAACAAAAAAAAAAAAAAAAAATTACAATAAAAAAAATCCTGAAGGATATTCATACATATATTGAGAATATATAACTCTAGCTGCTGCAACGTCATAACTATAAAGGGCAAATATAAAAAATCGGCAAAAATTTTTTTATCGATGTTTTTGAAAATGTTGATATTTCAAAATCCCCTTAGTCAAAAAAACAAAAAATTCGTTGTAATTCCAAAAATCTCAGAACAATTTTCATCTCCAATAATTCTTCGAAAATGTATGGAAGAGTATGATGAAAGTACTTATTCCAATTTAGGGTTGAGAAATATCCAATATTATTTCTAAACAGTTTTTATTTCATAACTTGAAAATCTGTTTACTAAAATCACTGAAATTTGATTATATATATTCCAAGTCTGATTTGATTAGATTGGAATCTAATTTTTTGAGCCTGATTTTTTGATTACATTGAAAAATGGCGTATCACAAAATCATACATCTTATTTTAATTAACTATAATTTTTTATTTTTAGCCTTACTGAATAATATTACACCAAATTGAGGTGACATGTCGGTCTCCGTGGCGCGAGTGGTTGCGTCTCGGCTTTTCATCCGAAGGTCCCGGTTTCGAATCCCGGTCAGGCATGGCATTTTCACACACGCTACAAATCATTCATCTCATCCTCTGAAGAATATCTAACGTTGGTTGAGGAGGCAAAAAAAAAATCCGAGCGACGTATTGGTATAAATAATTATTCCAATAAATAAACAATTTCAAGCTCCGAAAAACAAGAAGATTAGATTTGGATCTGTAGGGATTTGATATTGGATTATTTTCTTAATTTTTTAAGAGTCATATGACTCGGTAATCTTTTTCTTTATCAATTAATGAATTATTTTACATATATTAATAACTTATTCATATTAAACAGCAGAACATATTCAATCTTGACTTAATATCCTATTCGCTCAGTTCAAAATTTAAGTGATTCAATGTTTATGTCTTTGATCCAAAAGTTGCAGGGCACAGGCTCTTTAATCATTCTATTCAAATATGTGTTTTTGAAAATAAATATACCTTTAAATCATCTACATTCATTTAGAGGATCGGTACTCGGTACATTACATTGCACACGCAATTAACGCCTTGCAAGATTTGTCAGGACTATACTTACATTATCAGTTTTTTACACTCTTAATTTACAGACAGGAAATTCAACTATACCTATGCAGTAATGTTGTAGAAAACATGGGGACTTTGTAGATAAAAGGATCTCATAGGATTCGACTTGGTATAAATATTTTTTTTATAAATTCTAATTTAACATCTGTTTTTCACATGTTTAAAAAAAGTGTTATATGAGTTGATGATGAGATAGGTGTTCAAATGGACCCCAAACGTTTTTTCTAATAATAAAGGTGTAGTACAATCTTGATTATTATTTTTTTTTGTCTTCAGTCATTTGACTAGTTCGATGCAGCTCTCCAAGATTTCCTATCTAGTACCAGTCGTTTCATTTCGGTATACCTCCTACATCCTATATTCCTAACAATTTGTTTTACATATTCCAACCGTTGCCTGC
>JAAAKQ030063717.1:0-10979 GCA_010016005.3 Zanna intricata
AGGATACCTTGGCTCAGGGCACACGCAAGAGTGCCCTGGGTCGGAGTACTTCCGAGGACGCATGGGGGCCCCTCGAAAGTTCAGAGGGTCGCGCACGGCGCAAGGCGGGTGCCTTGAAGAATCAGGGGAGACCCCGATGGGGGGGGTTCTTAAGGGACCACAAGACTAGAAATAAATCACAGTTATCAGCGAAAAGAATAAAAATAATAACAATGTCATCAATACCGATATAAGAAAACAACATATAAATAAAACAAATATATGTCAGTAATTGAAGTAGCTGTAATTTGTAAACTGTCATAGTGACGTTCACTACACGGTGCAGACTCATTTTGTGTTCCCATTCCTACGTTCCTTCTCCCAGTCACTCCTCCGGTTACATCTCTCTAGTACATGGAAACGTTTTATTCCCCTGGTGTCATCGCTGTTACCACTAGATTTTCTGCCTGATATTTACATGTTTGTAAAACCTTGTTTGTGCCGCGAGCTAAATTTTTGGATCTCTTCGTAAATGGAATGTAACCCTAAATAGATATGAATTTCTCTACCTCTAACAAAACACGACGCCTCTGTTTTGGTTCTCACCAATTTATTATTGAATCTGAATTATTTCAATATTGCTCTTACTTGTTCCTCTTCTTTTTCTGTTTAGCCTTCAGAACCACCGTAATTTATTACTTCATAGGATGAATGAGGATGATATGTATGAATGTAAATGAAGTGTTAGTCTTATGCAGTCTCTGGTCTACCATTCCTGTGAGGTGTGGTCGATTGAAACCACCAAAGAATACTGCTATTCACAATACCCCAGAGCTGGCTCCCATACGTCCAGATAGGTTTAATTTTTTTAACCTTCGGAAGCACCGTTAGGTATTACATCAGAGGATGAAGATGATTGATGTGTAGCGCGTGTGAAAATGCCATGCCTGACCAGGATTTGAACCTGGGACCTCCGGATGAAAGGCTGAGACGCTACCACTCGCGCCACGGAGGCCAGCAGATAGGTTTAAGGATAAATCTGTACATCAGTAATTTATTAGATAACGATAACTGTGGGTTTCTGCTGGCTACCAGTTTAGTTCCCTAACTTGATGTTTAGCTGTTACCTCATTTTTACCACGTAACCCTCCACATCATTAAAATTACTAGTAATTACATTTAATTAAGCTTTTAACGGTAATTAGAAATTAAATATTTATAAATAAAATGTTTTATATCGTGTGTACAATTATGTTTTGTTTTATAAATTATTAAAGCATAATATTATTTATTTAATAATATTTTATGCAGAACACTGGAAACTTTGTTTATGATTTTTTTTGTTTTACTTTTTATTTCCCGTTTAACAATTATGATAAAATTAAAAGAGATATAAAATTAAGTCCAAAACTAAGATTAATTAATTAAAAATATATTTAAAAACTGTTTTTATGTTTTTAGCTAACACCGTGAAAATTGTAAGTGATTCTAAAAGGAAGAAGTTCAAATCTTTGAAAATAATGAAAACTTTTTTATAAATTAAGATTAAATAATAACAAATTATCTTTGTGAAAAATCGTGAAAATTTCTTTCTTTGTGAAAATTTTCATCATTCGAAAATTTAAATAAAATATAAGATTTGTTTAAATTTCAGTTTTGAGCACAATGTATCAGTTTTACATCGATATTTTGTCACAAATCGGGTACATAATAAAGACATTCTGAGTTTAAATAAAAGTGTTTTGTAAAAAATTAAGAATCGAGTATTTGAGTAAATTTCCAGAAATGGAAATTTACTCAATTAACAAAACCGATTATTAACAAAACAGTTATTAACGTTAATATAAAGGAAAAGGATTATGAAAAAACCGATTATTAACAAAACAGTTATTAACGTTAATATAAAGGAAAAGGATTATGAAAAATAAATTTTTATTTTGAAAAAAAAAAAATTTTAATATAAGAGAAAATTTCGACAATTCAAAAATAATTAGTTTTCATTTTCAGAACATAACCTTTTGTAGAAAACTAAAGAATCCGATGGATTCTAAAATATTATATGGATTATTAAATTTCCATTTCTGTCTAATCACATTTTAACAAGATTGTCTTCACTGTAAAATATATAAATATTCATGTAATATATAAATTAAAAATAAATCTTTTTTATTCGATTAAAACAACTGAATGTATACGCTCTTAATCATATATGTGAGAACGAGAAATTAAAGCCGTAGATAATTGTCCTTTTATACTTTCTCATCCTTCCCCTGTTTTTTTTTTCTGAGTATGCTAACTCTCATGTAAGTATAAGTATGTATACATGTGTTGTATTATGTCATGTATTAAATTGTATTCATTATATTGTATTGTATTTATTGTGTCATTATATTTTTCTGTCAGTCATATTGTGTCATGTGTTAAATCTTGGAGTGGAGTGTTTCAGTTTATGTTGTATATGGCCGAACAACACTGCTGTTAACAGTCTGATGTACATTAAAAAAAAAGCGGAGGCGTGAAAAAACGTGGTTCACGCCAAGAGATGAACCGTGATGACGTGTAGGGCCAGGGAGGCAGCCCAATTGCTGAGGATGTCTGGGTCCGGAGCACACGCAAGAGTGTTCTAGATCGAGGTACTTCTGATGACGCATGAGGGCCCCTCGAGATGTGAGAGGGTAGCGCCTGGGAGGGAGGATTGGATGTGCGAAACGCACACTCGAACCTCGGTAGGGATAGATGCTAGAGACGAGAAGGACAGCTCTCCGGAAAAGGGGCACTTTGACATCTCAGAAGCAGGAGGAGGGTTGGAGGGTCTCGATGAGACCGAAGAGACCTCGATGGGGGTCCAGATTCGGACCTAAGCTGCTGCTTTGGGGGGGGTAGTTAATCTGTTGCCATGGCACTTCGCAGCGGGGCTGACGACATACCTAACGGTGGTTCCAGCTGCTGCAGGGGTGCTTAACGAGTTAAAAAAAAAGTATAAATATGTAAATAAATCAGTTATTTTATATTATTTAATCTTTTGCTTAACCCCATCTGGTTTATTTCTCTTAATGGCTTTAATAAAAAAAATAAAGATAATTTTAAGAAAAAACTACTTAGTCTTCCAAATATTAAACTTACATGTGATCAGTTTTTGGACGCACACACACAGATGCATAACTGTCAGGCCCCCGACATGATATGAGCTTCGTCTACGTTTTAAGAAAAAAAAAATTATTATTCTCTTTTTATGAATTACTGACTACAAATATTTGTAATTGTCCAGTTGTAGTTATTGTATTTTACAATTACAATTTATAGTTATTGTAATAAATTCATTTTGTAGCGTGTTAAAAACGCCAAGATTCAAACCGAGATTCAAACCTGGTAATGATTAGTTATAATTAACCTAATAATAATTAAAAAAAAAAAAAAGTGCTGGTCTATGCAATAAGGTTACCGTTATAATCCTTAATTAATAATCTTAGTTTTTATTGGATTATGTATTAATGGATATAAGAAATATAATGTAAAAAATTGAAAATAACTTACCTTTAATTTTAAATACTGAGGTAAAAATAGTAAAAAGATGAATCCAACTGAAGTAAATATATATTTTATTAAAAAACCAAAAAATTCTTTTTACGATTAATAGAAGTGCAGCACCAAAAATATTAATTATAACAAAACAGTAAAATTACACTTATAATAGGAAAGGTTAGAACTTGGTTCCAGTACTGATCCTATATGCTGACCAAGGTGGCAACTTATCGACTGACCTGTAAGCTGCATGTAGCATAGTAACATAAACCAGCATACAGCCTTCCTCCCCCAGAAGGACAGAATTTCAAAACAGGTTCGTACTTACAGTGAAAAAAAAGAGAAACAGCTTTGGCTTACCTTTGGTTTTCAGTTTCTCACTGTAAATTTTTTTCTCGTAATATTATTATTTTTATGTTTAATAATTTTTTTTATTTTCATAAAATTTGACTTTCGTTTGTGCATTCACATTTTATCTATTTGTTAAAAAATGTGTTTCTTTAAATAAAAATCCGTTAATGTTATACAAATACGTAAAACAGACATCATTAAATAAATACGTTGTATTATTTTGACATTTTAAGAGACATTTTAATAAACTAGCCTTGAATGACTACTTAATAATTTTGATTTATGAAAATCGAGTCCTTTTACACTAATTAAAAGAAAAAAAAATTTAACACTAATTAAAAGAAGTCTGATAAAGGAAAAAGATATTTTAAGAAATTGTATATTTTTATCAATTTATAATTTTAATACAAGTATACTATCATTTTTATAACAAATGGTATTTTTATAAGTTTGTATATTATTCTAATTTATTAATCTCTCTCTCTCTTTATCTGTTTAGCCTCCAGAACTACCGTAAGGTAGTTCCTTACCTTTAGAGGATGAATGAGGATGATTTGTATGAATGTGAATAAAATGTAGTCTTGTACAATCTCAGGTCAACCACTCCTGAGAAGTGTGGTTAATTGAAACCCAACCACCAAATAACACCGGTATCCATTTATTAATCATTAAATTTAAAAAATATATTTTGTTAGTTTGTAAATTAGTTTCTTTTGTTAACTTGGTAAGAGGATTTTGAATGAAATTTAATAATCTTCCTTATTTGGAATCCAGTTTTTCTTTTGTTTGAATAAATTTAAGTTAAGCTGTTACAAAGTAATTGTTTTGGTTTTTTATTTATTACTGTAACTGAGACAAGATCTAAATCGATATTTTGTTACCTTAAGTATATCAATACACTTCTCTTAATTTTAACATACAATGTTTTGTTCTTTTCTTTTTTAGAACAATAAGTCTAAAATACTATTTTCTAAGATATTTTACAGTTTTAATAATTCTTGATACAAGTTTTTAAACTTTAAACTTGAATTTAATTGTTTATTACTAATCTAATTACTACTAATTCTAAATAATCTTATTCCCAAATTATCAGTGAATTACTTTGCTTTATTTGTTCTCTATTGTGCTGATTTATTTTAACCGATAATTCTTTTATCATAGATCACATTATAAGCTCATTTTCGTTAGAGTTTTTGAAAGAAATATTTCAAGACAGCTTGACTTTATTACAATTTATTTATTATTTTTTTCTGGATTTCTATTCTAAGTTTGACGATCTCTAATCTTATTTTTATAATTTATAATTTTAAAATTATTATTGCTTATTATTAGGAACTATATAACAACTTATGATATGAACATAATTATTCACAGCTGATCTCTGTGGAGGAGTGGTCGGGTCTTGGCCTTTCATCCGAAACCGATTCCAATCTCGTTCAGGCATGTATTTTTCATACGCTAAAAAATTCCATTTCCATATTTCAACGAACAAGCTTCAAAGCTTTTGTGGTTAATTAATTTTTCAATCAAAAAAAAGAAGAAATTATGATATGAATGTCTGGGGGAACAGGATAAGACAATATGTCTGGGGGGAGGATGGTTTAAAGTTTGTTTCGGAATTGGGTACTAAAAATGAGAATGTGTCAGGTGCGCAAAGCATAATATGATATAAAAAACTCTTGTAGATACATTATTTTTAGGCAAATCTGTGCGGATAGTAGTCAAGGAAAAAGCTGTTAGATACAGAGTGGCTGAAAAATGAGTATAATATTGTAGTTATAAGTTTATTTACTTACAAGCTACATGTGGTTGAATCATTGTAAGATCATTGTATCCGTAACAGTCAATCAAAATTTCTATACAAAGGGCATGTGATGCATGATTTCAATTTAAAATTTTACGATGAAAATGTTGGTGAATACCATTATTGATAAATTTCCTTTTCAATTATGATAAATACTTGGTTTTTCAGTTATAAGCAATGAAAATTGCAACAAAAAAAAAACGGGAAAAAAGCAGTGTAGTAAAACGAGGGAAAACACCCCGAAGTAACTTTTTTTTTCATATTTCCTCCAGACTTATGTACAACCAAAAAAAAAAACTTTGAACAATTAATGTTTGAATTAAGATGGCCCAACACTAATAATAACAGATTTCATCATAATAAAAACAATACTAATAATAACAATATACAATAACTAATAATTTGCAATACTATTACGAATTAAATGGCTAGGTCAATTGATATTTTTTTTAACCTTCGGAACCACAGTTAAGTATTTCTTCAGAGGATGTAGATGAATGATCTGTAGCGTGTAAGAAAATATCATGCCTGACCAGGATTCGAACCCGGGACCTCCAGATGAAATGCCGAGACGCTACCACTCGCGCTACGTAGGCCCACAACTGAATTATTTATTTTAATTATCACAACATTTAATTTTAAGATTTAATTAAATCTTTTCTGTTTTACATTACTTACTACAACAAATTAAAAAAAAAAAAAAAAATTACTTTTTTTTCTGTTACTTTATTTCTAATATATACGATACAATCTGTTCAACAAGTGAAAAATAAGTAACCTTCCTCCATGGCCAATGGAATAAGGATGATAGTTATGAGATGTAAATGAGGTATACTCTTGAACAGACTCGGGCCGACCATTCCTGAGATGTGTGATTAATTGAACACCAAACACCTTTATTATGAATAATAAAGGTTAAAAAGATTAATAAAGGTTTTTAAGGTTCAAATTAAAAGACATAATACACTTTATATACGGAAAAATATAATTCCGTTTATGTAGCTTATAGTTTTACAACTTGGGTTGTGTTGTATTTATCTCCTACCAATGAATCCACACCGTTCAGTTTTTCTTTTGATTAATATTTATTTTCAGTTAAAAAACAGTTTAATGTATATAATCTTTTACATTTAAATAATAGTTTATAGATTTACAACTAATAATAGTTTACATTTAATAATAGTTTATAGATATTCCGCAAGTATTGGCTTTTCAAAAAATTAAAAATTTTTTTTTTATAGTTATATTTGTTTACTCTTCCAAAGAAACTTTTATTAGAACTGCGGGTAATTATATCTTATTGCTTGTTTTATGTAATAAGACATTATTTATTACTTAAATAATCGAGCCGCTTATACGTATGTAGTTAATTTTTTTTTAAATATCTGGAATTACTTTAATAGGTTCAGTTTTAATATGTTCCGATAGTACATTTAGCCTTGTCTGCTGTTTAAAATACATGAATAACAAAATATTTAAATAGATTTAAACAATTATATTTTCAATTATTCTTATACTTTCTTGTAAAGCAGTTTTTGTTACGAGTTTCATGTGAATACCAAAAAAATAAATATCTTAAATTAGGATTTATTATTTTTTTTTTTTATAATTTCAATACTCAAAAAAGAATCCTTTATTTTAGTTTTGAAGATTTTTCAGAGCAGCTGAAATTCCGAAAAGTGATTTTATTACATTTACAAAAAAAGAATTTTTTAATTTAAATACAAAAGTAGTTTCTAAGTATTAATACTTATACAAACACTTAAAGTTGCACGACATGCAAACAAAATAGTTACTTTATATAAATAAAATACAAAATTAAACGTATTAGGATAATTTTTTAAAAATTTAGGAATGAAACAATTTTAATAATTTTGAATTTAACTGGTTTAAACAGGTGAAAATGATACTATAAACTGACCTCTGTAAAATAACCATAACTTAAAAGGTTACTCAATCAAAACATTTTTGATTGTTTTGCAGTATAAATAGCTCACATTGATTTAAAAATTGTATCCTGTGTCTAAACTAAATAATATATCTAATTTAAACATTATGACGCAGTTAAACAGATAAATTCAGTAGTAAAATCTCAGATCCATTGTAGAGAATTCTTTGAACGAGAGTAAATTCATTTTTTTGTGTAAGCGGCTTGAAAAAGAGCAGTCAATTTGCAAGTAATAAATTACTTTCTTTATATTCACATTTATATAAAATTATGTGCTTGGGTCTCACTCGATTAGTAATGAAAACACCAACGTGCTCGGCTGCCAAGGCGGTAGTTAAGTTTATAAACCATATAATTTATTAAACCTCTTTGAATAATAATTGAAAGTTAAATCAATTGTATTTTTTATGCAGTACAGCTATTTTTTACAAGTGAAGTTACGTCGGTGACGTCTAATTATTTTGCTATTAACAGTTGAACGTGAGTAATCATGAACTGTATCGCTACTCCAGGAGTGATATAGTTACTGCTTCTGTTCCATTGTTATTACAGCAGTTACTCCATCGTTACTGCTTCAAGAACTGACAAAAACCATGTCACTATGTCAGTAGGTCTGTATTCTTAAACAGTCTTTTAAAAATTCATTTTAGTTTAAAATGCAATAATAATTACAGTTATCTATCAATGTAGTGTCATTAACATAATAAAAAAAAAATCTTTTAGAGGAATCTACAGCAGGAAACAACAATAAAATCTTGCTAATAAATCCTTTTATTGAGAAAAATATTAAACAATAAATTTCAACAAAATTGAATAAAAAATTATACCATAAAGTAATACTTAACAAAATCTAATCTAAAATAATTTAAGTTTTTCTTATAATTTTCATTTTTCATCTAATTATGCACCTACCTGTTTTGTACCAAAACAGGTAGGTGCCTAATTAAAAACAATAACTTAAAATCTCTCATGGTCGTCTTCCTTCAGGTCGATAGAACAATGCTGTTTTCGGCAATCAGGGTTTTGGCATTCTTAAAAAGTGGTCACTTATTCTGTAGACTGGTACAATGTTGTTAAGCCAGTTTGCTTGTAGCTAATCATGAGGTTAATATTTCTGATATTATATTTCCTACATTTTTTATCTGAGAGAAGGAGTTACATACCACAGAGTTTACTCTGTTTTTTGTTCATAAGAAATTAAGTTTCATTCATATGATACAGCGTAAAAACGAAGATTTGTAATCTTCGTTTTTACGCTTTTATGGAGTTTTATCTCAAAGATCTGTGAATTGTTCTACAAAGGCTGTTTAAATTATTTAATTACTTCTCTGGGTCATTTTTCATGTCATATAATATTCCACTCTTAAATAACTGAATTTATTGAATTGTTCAAATCCTACATTATTTATATTTCCTAACATGATCTTAACCCTTAAAAGCCAGTCACTTTAGTTTTTTCTAATAGAAATTTACGCGTACATCCCACTTTCGGGCAATTATTCTTGTAAAAATTATTTTTTATAGTCTATATGTTATAGTCTATATATTAATTATTTTTTTAGTCTGCAAAAAAAAAGTTAGAAAAGATCTTGTTATGTTGATTTTATTTTTTCAGTCTCTTTGGCTCTCGTCTTGCAGGCAATTAAAAAGAATTTGTAAAAAGGACTCACCTTAAGGAACATTTTAATGACTATAAACTCTTCTGTCAAAGCTATATTTCTAAAATTTTTATTTTTTTATTTTCACATACTTTTAATCGTGTTAATCAGACAAAGTAGGAAATTCCCCTTTTTGTTATAATTTCTCAATGATCTATCAGCCTTTATTATTAAAAATTTTCACCAAATCTAATAACCACACACCTCTCTCTTTTTCTGTTTAGCCTCCGGAACTGTCGTAAATTATTACTTCAGGGGATGAATGAGGATGTTATATATATATGAATGTGAATGTAGTGTAGTCTTGTACAATCTCAGATCGACCACTCCTGAGAAATGTGGTTAATTGAAACCCAACCACCAAAGAACACCGGTATCCACGATCTAGTACTCAAATCCGTATAAAAGTAAAATACTACCTTTACTAGGATTTGAACCTTGAACTCTCGACTTCGAAATCACTGATTTGCAATGTCGCGTTAACCATTTAACCAGCCCGGTGGGCTAGTAACCACATACCTGTTTTCTAATAAAAATGTTTAATTTTACCATTTTAATAGCGTTCAACATTGTAATCTTATATTTTTTCTATAGTTTGCTTTAGTATAAAGAAGTTTTCTCTCTTAGTTGTTTTTCTGCTTTTTCTGATCTTTAAGACTGTAAATTTCGTCTTCATTTGTCATATATTTCAACTGCTTGCTTGATCTTTAATTTTCGGCTTCTTCTCTTGTTTTATAGTTTTCATCAGAATAAAAATATTGTTTAATAATTTATTTCCTTTGTAGAAAGTGGGAAAGTTGTTCTGCTATATTTTTATTTTAATTTGTTATTTCCATTACAAAATCGAAAAAGTTTTTTAAGCACCAAAATTTCTGCTATTAAACTTCTCCCATTTTAATATTAATATAATTATATAGACAGCTTACACGCAAATTTAAAGACTCTTAATGAGATTCAGCAAAGAAAGTAAATAAGAATAATTCTCTGACTACCATTCTACTGAGTACCGATTTGATTGTAATTAACTTTTACTATAAAAATATACAAAGAAGATTTATATTGACCAGAAAATTAGCTTTAACTTAAAAACTGCATTATTAAAATTGCATCCATCACACTGCACGCTGGTATGTACCATAGGAAACTTAACATAACCATTCTTTCATTACCGGATGAAATATATTTTCAGTCTCTTGCATTTTCACATTGTTTAATCCAGCATTTCAACTACTAATTAACTGAAAATAATAATAATTAACTATAATTAGCTTAAAATAATAATTAAATTAAATTAATTAATAGTTAGATAATAATAATTAACTAAAAATTGGGTTATTTTTAGATATCCCCAAGAGAACTCACCGGGTTGGTCTAGTGGTGAACTCGTCATCTTAAATCAGTTGATTTCGAAGTTGAGAGTTATAAGGTTCAAATCCTAGTAAAGGCACATACTTTAATACGTATTTGAATACTAGATTCTGGATACTACTGTGTTCTTTGGTAGTTTGTTTTCAATTAACCACATATCTCAGGAATAGTCGACCTGAAACTGTACAAGAATACACTTCATTTACGTTCACATATATCATCCCCTGAAGTAATATTTTACGGTGGTTCCGAAGGCTAAACAAAGATTTAGTGAGTGGAGTGGAGTGGAGTGGAGTGAGAATTCGGCACTTTATCAATACCTGTATTGTGATAAGGGGCGTTGTTAACA
>JAAAKQ030063739.1:0-15710 GCA_010016005.3 Zanna intricata
TAACACCTATCCCTACCGAGAGTTGGATGCGCGTTGCACACACCCGGCTCTTCTCCCCTGTGCGCGACCCTCTGAACCCTCGAGAGGCCCCCATGCGTCCTCGGAAGTACTCCAACCCAGGGCACATAGTAAAATAACTTAATATAATTTAAATATTATTAAATTTATTATTACATTAAATTCTTGCTAAGTAAAGGAAGTAAATCTGACAATAAACAACAAATGAAATGTAATGTAGTCTATAATACAAAAATAAAAATTACAATGATAATGTAACATAATAATATATATATAATTAAATGAAACAAAATTATAATATTTAATATTATATAGCACGGAATGACATACTGAACTATCGATGATTTGTGGATTGACACAATATGTTAAAAATTTCTAGTCTTTCTTTTAAAAACCGAAAGAACTGTAATCTAAATTGTATTATTGAAATCAAAGTTCTTTCAACATAAGAATCAAGGCCATGTTATCAGATTAAATAGTATTTTTTTTATAGAGTTTTGTACCAATCTTGTACAAGTTATATATTATTATATTTAATGCAGTACTTTGCGAAATTTTATTTATTAATTGAATACTTGAATTAATGTATTATTCTAGAACTAAAGAATTAATATTTATTAAAACTGTTTGAAAACGATCACTGATATAGAAAATAAAGTTTTGGTTTGCTTACCTATACAAATAACTAATTATTAGCCTGATTTTATATATTAGGCTAATACTATTTTACATTCAGTATTTATCATTCACATTAATTTTCAGAAATTTTATCCAAAATTAGTATTAATATAAAAACACAAATTATGATAAAAGTTTAACAATCCAAAAATACTTACAAAGTTAACAAATAATTAAAATTTACAAAATAAAAATATTTTCGTTTTATATAGTATAATATTCCATTTTTTTAATCCCGTAATTAATAAAAAGATTGATTTATTTACTTTCAAAATTTTTTGCTCATTATGATACAAAAAATAAAACTTAACCAACAAATTGCATACAATTAAGTTCAACTTATACAAAACTATAATTATTATAAATGATTCATCTAAATTTGCTTCAAACTAACGGTTTTTAAGTTACTACATAAAGTTTAAAGAACATTTATTTTTATCTGTATATAAAGGTGGTATCTGAAATCCTAATGGAAATAATTAATAATATAATTTTGAAAAATTATATTTTTTCAATTTAAGGATTTTTGCAAACCAGGGGAAATATTTCATTTAAAACTTCTAAAATATTAAGAGTTTTGGATTCAGTTGTATATTACTGTAGCTTTATTAAAGTTATATATATATATATATATATATATATATATATATATACATATATATAAAATAAATATAAAAGAAACGAGCAATTTTTTTTTTTTTTTTTTATAAATGAATTCAGCGTGTATATTAGAATCCGTGGTTTGTATGACGATAATTTAAGCTATGCAACCAGATGTTTGGCTATTCAAACACATATTATCCAGATATTCAACAGATTCCAATTAATTAATATGAAAATGACGTAATAAGAAAATACGATGTGTTCGGTCGGTCTGAATCATTTAATTTGCCTGATTTCATCCAAGCCTTAAATAGGTCATATAACTGTTAAATAACACTTTTTTCTTGTCTTGAAGTTAAATATTTAACACCCTACTCGAGAACTCCATTTAATAGTGGAGTGCGGATATATTTTTAGCGAAGAATTATAAATAACAAACTGCGTATTTCAGGTTTATATATATACATATATAAATATACATTAACTAAATTTGACTCTTACAGATTTAATTTTACAAAAATATTCTCTGCTTTGCTCTTTTCCTCAAATAATTACTCCTAAAATTCTTTAGTTTAAACCTAGAAGTGGAAATTTAAAAGTGAAATCAATCGGAATTTATAGTCTCAGCTTGTTAATTGTATTCAAAATGACTCCTTTGTGTAATTTTTATCTAGTTAAAAACTAATTTTTGGGTGATGAATTTTTTGAACCTCAAAATAATTTTTTTCCAGCTTCCACGTCATATACATCTCCAAAGAAAACTCACAATGTCATAAAATATTAAAAATTGGCTGATACATTATCCTTAACAGAAGCGATATAGCTTGTGAAGGAATAAAAAAAAAGTATATTTAATTTCATTAAAATTAAGAGAGTGTTAGAGATGATGTTTTTTTTACACACCGCCGGGGCAACTGGACCCGCCGTAAGGCATAACTCAGTAGCGGCAGTACTGCCACGACACTAAATGTCGTGGCAGTAGATTACCCTGCTCCCTCCCTGTCTTGGGGTCCCTTAAAAACCCTCCCATAAGGATCTCCCCTGATTCCTCGAGGCACCCGACCCTCCGCTTGTGAAGATCCGAAATGCAAAAGATCCGAAATCAAAGCAGCCATCCATCCCGTCCCTAACACCTATCTCTACCGAGAGTCGGATGTACGTTGCCCAAACCGGCCCTCTCCCCCGTGCACGACCCTCTGAACCCTCGAAAGGCCCCCCTGCGTCCTCAAAAGTACCACGAACCAGGACACTCTTGCGTGTGCCCCGAATCGAGGTACCCTCAATAATTGGCTGCCTCCCTGGCACTACACGTCGCCACGATTCAAAAAGATGTGCGCAAAAACGCACATCTCATTTTTGCGAAACGAAATTGTTTTCGCGAAAAAAATTGACTCTCAATTTTTTCGAGAGTCCTTACCGCAGTGATTACATCAGGAATTACACAGTACAGAATACAAGATATCACAACAATACATGAAAAAGTACATCAGAAAATATGAAGGAAAATGGGAACATACATCTAAATAAAAATATAATACAAAGAGAAACACAGTAGTACGACGTACTACTGTGTTTGTTGTACTCGTACAACAAAAGTACAATAGTCTGGCCATTCTGTTCTCCTTTACCGTCGCTAGTTATTCACCTCCGTAAGCCTGCCCTTTTCTTCATTTGTCTTCATGATCCTTGAGACCAGGCTGCTTACCTCGTCCCATTGTCTCCTGCCCCGAAGCATGAAGTATGTACTCTATGGTGTTTTCAGGGGTGAGCCACGTCAACCCCGTGTACTTCTGGTATGCTCCCACTGGGCACATTTGTAGATTGCGATTATGATTATTATTTTTCTTTGGGAGGAGAACCAATCTGGCCTCCTTTCATTCTGTCGGGAATCTGCTCTCTTCCAGAGCTCTGTTCATTGCATCTAGGACCGTCCATGGATGCCGTTCCACCAATGTCTTAACCACGACCCCAGGAATACTGTCTGTTTCTGGACTCTTCTTTACATTGATTCTGGAGGCTGCCCACCGAATCTCGTCTAGCGTGAACGGGTGTTCGTGCTGGAATTCTGCCGGCTGACGCATAGGGAACAGCCGATGTATCGCAACAAACGCCTGGCATCACGAAAGTGTGGGGAGTTTCCTAACAAACTTCCTCGAGACTATTTGGTAGGCCATTCCCCATGGGTTCCCATTCAGTTGATCGATCAACCTCTGCCAGGCGTTTCATTTGGCCATCGTGATCCCCGTACTTAGTCTTCTTTTTGCCAGTCTACACACCTCTCTTAGCCTGTGTTGTTGCTCTTCAGCGAGGTCTCCCTGTCATCCTCTCTGAAGCCTTCTTCATGCTGTCATCGCCGCTGCCCGCAGGGTGGAGATTTCCTCTTTCCACCAATATATTCTCCTCCAGTGTGGTCTGTAAGGGGGCATTTCTCTGTTGTAGATCGTTGCCGCTGCCTCCTCCAGCTCTTCTGGACTGATGTTTTCTGTATCTTTAACTGATTCTTCAATTTCGTCCACGATTCTTGCCAGCCTTCTGGTTGGCCGCCACCTTGTTCTAACTTGTTCTTGAGTTGGTCGTTCACACATGACAGTGAAGAATACTGCCTTGTGGTCACACAATGAAAACCACCTAGCTGTTAACCTATTGGATAACATTGAGAATATGAGACGAGTGAAAAGGTTGCATGTGTTGGCTCCTCAGACTGTTGTAAATATTAACATCTTTGTTTCATTGACTGTTTAATTTTAGGCTTGACCATTTATACTTTGTTACTCTATTCATTACTATTTTATCTATGTGTATTTTGTTACGGACATGGTGCGCATATGTAGCTGTGTTTTATTCCTTACACTTTTAATTGTTTATACTTTGTTCAAACTTTTACTGTCTTGGGATAACCACAGTGCAAACCCCTCTTTTATAAGATCATAAGTTATTTACATTTTATACAACTTTTAATAGGAATGCTTTTTGAAAGTTTTTGGTAATAAAATTTCTAACATTTAAATATACACGTATATGTAAATTTTTAAAGGGGTATTTTAATTTTTTAAAGGGAGTAATCCTTATTTAAATATTTTACTTATAAACGTATAATACTATTAGCCCACCAGGCTGGTGTAGTGTTTAATTCATCGCAATAGATTTCCTCAACAGATAATTTTCGAAATCGAAGGTTCTCAGACTCAAATCCTAGTAAATGCTTGTCGCTTTTATATGGATTTGAATACTGGACAGTGAATACCAGTGCATTTTAGTGATAGAAATTGAAGTATCTACGTCTCAGGAGTGGTCAGCCTGACTTTGTACAAGACTAACTTCATTTACATGTTGTATAATATCTATTTAAAAATCGTAGAACCAATATTTTAGAATTTTTTAACAGGGAATTCATTAAATGATGAGAAATATAAAAGGGTCAGTTGTTTTATGAACTAAAATTTTATTTGATTCTATTGAATACTCGTATTATAAAAACGGTTTATTAAACGGTTTATATAATTTCTTAATATAAGCATAAGCAGAATTATTATTAGATATAGGTGAAATAATATGAAAGGCCGATAGTACAATACATACAGGGCGATAATGCAATACATTTCTACGGATTTGAATACTAGATCGTGGATACCGGTGTTCTTCGATGGTTAGGTTTCAATTAACCATACTTCTCAGGAGTGGTCGACCTGAGGTTGTAGAAGACTATACTTCATTCACATTCATACATATCATCCTCATTCATCCTCTGAAGTAATACCTTATGGTAGTTCCGGAGGCTAAACAGAAAAAGAGTAATCAATACAAACTTCTGACAAATTTCTAGTACAATATGACGTCAGTAAATATGCTTTTAATTTCCAGTGAAATTAAAAGCATTAAACCGATTGAAATCATGTAGTATCATGTATCATTCATTTTTTCATTCCATGTTATTTTCCATTATTTTGTAAAACATGTTTTTATTATGAAATATATATTGAACTACAATATATATTTTACTGAATAAACATTTGCAGAGTCAGTATTTTAGAAAACTACAATTTCCTAAAATACGAATTTAGTTTCAGATATTATATTATATACCGGGCAATAAAAATTAATATTACAGTATGACAGCCGCTAGGAACAAATATTAACAAAAATAGAACTGATAGACTTTCTTATTAAATAATTCTGTAATGCTTATAAAAATAAATTAAGAAATTTTCTACTGTTTGTCTCCGGGCTATACGTCTGATTAAGCTGAAACGTCTAATTAAATCTAAGAAGGCCAGAAAAATATTTTTTTTTTTAGGTATATTTTTATGAGTCCGATTTTATTGAACTCAAATGAACAGTCACTCAGTTTGATGGATAGATATTACTAAATATTCTTTATAAATTAGAATAATTTAAAACACATAGTAAACGTTTATATACAAAAACCGTGCTTTCTCTACTATCAAGATCTATGTTCAGTTGAATTGAAAATTTTTGAAAGCAGATTCGTAATTTTATTAGAAAGTAGAAAATCAAAATTATTTGATTAATGTTCAAGATTCAAACTGCGAATATTATATTATTAGTAATAATCCGAGAATATGTTTTTGAATAATCTCTTTTTTTTTCTTTCAGAAGTAAAATATAAAAACAAAATGAAGATTATAAGTATTATATTTTAACGGTGATAGCCAGTTTTTATCCCCGTCAGTTTTAAACATCAATTTATTATCAACGAATTTTTTTCAAATTTCTCACTGAGTTTACACACGGTTTTACTTCATATGAGATGTTCTAATCGCCAGCGGAAATTTACGAATTGCAGTTTTCCGTTGGCTTTCGCTCTCTCAACCAAACGTAACTAATAATCTTTTTATGTTGTATTAAAAATGATTTAATATTATTTTACTCGTTTATTATTTTACTCTGCGCTGTCCTACAATCTTAGTTTTATTTACCTGACAGTACAGTAAAGTACAGTAACATACTTTTCATATATCTGGTTAAAAATTACCTGACATAAGGGACATATATGTTAAGAGCTGCCAGCTTTCCATTTATTGATTAAATTACAGTTGATCTAAATTTGTATATCTCCTCTACCCAATGAAATGCCAATAAATGTTTTAATTTATTAGTAAATAAATTACCATGTACAAAAAAATAGATTATGCTTATGTATGTAATGCAATACAATAGTAATATTATTATACATGCTACACATTACAAGTTACAGTGCAATAACATTATAGAATACTGTCGATCTATTAAAATAAGAAAAGAAAAACATTTTCCACAAAATTAAAAAGAATTTTAAAGCTTAAATAATCAAAATATACTACATTATTTATTTTTGCATTAATGGCATGGATTTGAAAGACAGATAAAATATTACACAATCGCGTAAAATACAAAATTCTGGTCGTTTCTTAAAAACTTATCGTTGAATTCCAAAATTTAATTTATATAATTATATTAATTTATAATATTATATTAAGTTTTGATGGAACTTTTTATTCGAAAATTATTTTCTTAGTTTACAATAGAAATTAAATTACATTAAAAATAAAAATAAAATCGTTATTTTTATAGATAAAAATAAGGTTTTAGCGTATTAATATAATGTTTAACCAAAATCTTTTTATAACATGGTTTATCTTTGAACTTTTCTTATTTAAATTCATTTTACAGTTCTTAGTATAAAATAGTAACTTTACGTATAATAACATAATGTTTTTATACATAATTTTAATATATATTCTCCGTAAATAGAAAATGCAGAATATTCTTTAAAGATGTTGACTTTATGAAGAAATCATCCTTTGTTTTATAATTAATCAAATATCTACTAACAGTACTATAAAATTATTGAAATATCTTTAAAACGTCTAATAATTTATAATTCAACCTTATTAATTAAAATTATAATATTATATAATTATAATTACAATTCAAACCAATTAAACATTAAACAATTAAGATATAAAATAATGAAATATGTTACTGATAATTATTATCTACTAACAGCGGCTTTTCAACTGTTAATTATTTTTAAAAATTAATAAATATTATTGTTGTTAAATAAAAAAAATAAATAGTTTAACGTATTATTTTAATAGAATTCAAAATGTTCTACAGTTTTAACTAATTCATTAGCTAATTTTTAGAATTCTTTCTTTATGTACAGGGTTCATGAAATGGATATCATTGTTATATATTATATTACTCCATATTTTATTTGTTAGCAAATTTGTAAATTTTTTAGCAAATTATTCATCTTAAATGATTTTTCATATTTAACAAAAAGTACTTTTAACAGTTACTTTGGTCGGCAATCAAAAATTCTCCGAGAATTATTTGATTACCGACCAAAGTAGAGGAAAAGTTACAATCTTTTCTTGATTTACACTTTTATTTTGATAAATTTTAAATTTTATTTTATTGTTTAATAATTATTGAAAGTATTAGAATAAATTTTTAAAGTAAACATATGAATTTTTCATTTCTCCTTTTTGTAAAACTAATACATAATACTATTTAACTCGCCTTAAAATCTTTACGGTCTTTCACACTAATTAATTTTGAATAGACTATTTTATTAAATAACTATTAAGAACGTACACATTTATAGAGTGTTTCATTTTAATTACCTCAGGCGATTTACTTGTACACTACTCACAATACAACGAAAAGATCTAAATAAAAGTCACTCAGATTGGAGAGGAAAATCTCTCACTGTTTCCTTGAACTTGACCTTGACCGTTATTTCAAGGTTAACACAATGAAATGAAAAGAGCAGAAAATTTTACTTTGAAATAGAAGGTCACACATATAACCTTGAATTTTTTTAAAGTCATCCGGCTAACTATCAAGATAGTAGTGTTATGCGATAGTCTAAATTTATTCTTATACTGTTTCCCATAGTTTTCGAGATAAATAGCTTTGAATGTAAATATTCCAGAAATATTGAATAACTTTCCAAAACCTTTAACTCATAAAACACTATCTCCGTATAATATTATCACTGATATTTAGCCGTTTGACCTTTAAAAATGATCCAAGGTCATATGTGTAACCAGATATTTAAATGTACAATTTTCTGCTTATTTCATTAGTGTGTTCAAAAATAATTCATTCTATTATAAAAATTGTGTTAATCTTGAAATAACGGTCAAGATCAAGTTCAAGGTCAAATGAAAGGACACCATGAGATATCCCCTTTCAATCTGAGAAATTTTTGTTTGGTCACTTTTTTGGATTGTGTACTTTACAAAAAAATCGCCTGGAGTGATTAAAATCAAACATTCTGAATATATAAATATATGTAAACGTTCGTAATAATTATAAATATAATTTATATAAATAAGTATACATTTGTTTGACCCTACATTATATATATACACAAAACTTAGAAATGTATGATTCGGTAAAATGCATTATTGAAGCACACTTTAGTAAGCTTTGATTCATACTTTACCATTATTTAAGAATAAATGTATAGAACTTCTTATATTTTCATGTAAAAGTTATTTTGTATTATATTCTAATTAACTGCAGAGCTTATTGAGTAATTAACCTAATGAAAAGCAGTTACATGCTTCTCATCTTTCCCCCACCTTATCATATAGATTTCGATAGCACTGTAATCCACACATCTGTATTATGTTAATTACAGAAGCGAAGGTCTGCTGTTGGAAAGCGCTTTTAAAAAGAAAAATAAATACAGTGAACGTTGCCAAAAGTCTAACAACTATTAAAAATAAACTATGAGGATAAATTTATTTGCAAAATTTAAATTATACATCAAATTTATTTATTTTGTAATCTTAATTCAATATAAATTTAAATTAAATTTAACTTGAACTATTTAATTCATTTGTTTTTTCATTACTCATTTTTTTATAGTTCTATTTTCTTAATAATCTATTAATATTAACGAAAGTTAATATTCTTAAATGTGTGTAACCTCTGTTAGAAAAAATTGTCAATGATATGGGTTAGAGCAAAATTAAAAATAAACATAAAAAACACTGATAATATTCTTGAGAAGAAGAAAAAAATTCATTTAACAAAAAGTATATCTTCTACAAATATACAACGATATATTACTTATACAAAGAAGAAAAATAAACATTATATTTTATATCTTAGTTAAATGTAGAATTTTTATTTTTTTATGTTAAAATATTAGTAATAATGTAATCAGTAGCATTTCACTTCACTTCAGAGATATTCGTTTATTATGTTTTTGAATTAATTTATTAGATCTATATATATATTATACAGACGTCATTATTTATAGCTAAACTATTGAATAGATACATTGTGAGTTCTATGATCACATAAATCTGCCTAGTGGTTTTCAACAGTGCTTCAAAGAAAAAAGAACACTTTTCATTATATTTAAATTATCTTCTTTCAAAACGCAAAATCCGCCTACATGCCTGAGTGTACTCACATTTAAGTGTTACTAACGAACGTATATATATATATATATATATATACACGAGATGTGATAAAAAAATACAGTAAATTTTGTTATAAAAAAACAAACTAAAAAACTTACCGTAAATATGAATTAGTCTCCTTTAACGTACTGTCCTTGGCTAGCAATATACTTATCCCACCGTTGAATCCATGACTGGAAGCATTTCTGGAAGGCTTCTTTTGGAACGGCTTTCAGCTGCTCTGTCGCGGCCTTCTCAGTGTCAGGAATGGTGTCAAAACGTTTCCCTTTTAGCACGTTTTTTATTTTCGGGAAGAGCAAGAAGTCGCATGGTGCTAAATCTGGTGAGTAAGGCGGTTGTGGACAGGCAGGAAGACTTTTAGCGGCCAAAAACTCGCGAATCAAAAGCGACTTGTGGCACGGCGAAGAAGAAAGCTGTTGGCCTATTTTTTAGGTCTCTTTCTTCGCACATTGTTTCGCAAACGTTCCAGTACCCCCTTGTAAAATTCGGAGTTTACAGTTGTTCCCATTGGAACGAACTCTGATCGCACTATGCCCTCACAATCGAAAAAAATAATGACTTTATGTTCGACTTTGATTGACGGACCTGTTTAGGGCTGGGTGAGTTAATGGTTTTCCATCGAGAACTCTGAATTTTTGTCTTAGGGTCATAGCCATAGACACAACTTTTATCCTCAGTAACAATTTTGACCATGAAGTCACTTTTTTCAACTTGAAACAAAACTTAATGTTAATGCGTTGTTCAAGATCCGTGTTTCACAACAGACACTGCAAACACGACTTCACTGTAGCGGCTATTGAAGCAGACTGACGAGCCGGAACGTGTTCAAACTAGTCACAGCCTGTCTTACTTAACACATGAGGAAATGCGACATACTGGTTGAAATAGATGCAGCGTGAGTAATTGCTGCTATAAAAATTCATTCACCGTATTTTTTTATCACACCTCGTATATGTAATATATTTGTGAGTATTGCGATAAAATTCAGTAGGAGGTTTTATTTTAGAACAGGGAACAGATATACTTTTTCTACAAGTAATTGTTTAATGGTTTACTGGTAAATGATGAGCATTAAATCCATGATAAAATTTGTAAAAATCTTCCTCGAAATCTTTTGCTTACTGTTAATTAAAGCCAGTGTAGCAATAGAAAACTGATATTGGAATAATTTTTTATGGTTTACATATTAAGAACGATTTTAGAAAAAGGTTTTACGATATAAAATTCAAAGAATTAAAGTATGGTAAATAATATTATCATTTTATTTATTTTTCATTTTAAATGGAGCTTCTTAGACGTTAGCCCTTAAATTAGAAAAAAATGTTACAAGTCCCGTTATAAATTTTTATAGTTAAGAATATGAGATGGTTCCACGAAAAGATGAAATATTTTCTTAATATTAATAGATATTTGCTCACAGAAAAAAAAGTTATTTTATTTATATTTTTTTTTTATCTTCATCCACTTTCTATATGCTGCTTTGGTTTGGAACAGTTTTGAATGAATGTTCAAAACAGCAAAAATGTAATTTAAAAATTTTGTTTACCAGAGAATCTATGAAAAATATAATAATTTTCGTTCAATATTTTTATTATTAATATTCTTATTAATATGTATAAATAATATAATATATATATATATATAAATAATTTTATAAAGCAAATTAATATTCTTACAGAAAATAAATAAATAACAACATACTGTTTATTTAGTTTTATTAATAAAGTATAAATTGTTCGTAGATATTAATATTGAATTAAATGAGGAATTAAATAAAACACACAACATCAAAAAATGATTATAACATAACATAAATATATACCAATGTAAAAATAAAATTAATTGATTTAGAATATTAAAAGAAACAAAAGCATATTTTTTTTACTGCTAATTTAAACGGGAATAGATAAGAATAAAACAAATTGGTGGAAGGGTTCTGCCTCAAGGCAAAAATACATAACTGTTATTAATGCTTTAGATTATTAACTCCAACACAATTTTTTTTTTAAAGAATTTAAGATCAAATTGCTTTAAAAAATGATAAATTAAATGATTAATAACAACAAATTAATTATTTTATGTATTAATGTTATGAAACAGGTGCATATAAAACAGAGTGCGGAGAATAAAATTTAAAAAATAGTCATTGACAAACAAATTTTAAAAAAGCTTTCGGAAACATTTTCGAACAAATAAATATGTTCGTAAGAAACAAATATATAATTACGCTTAATCACATTATGGAAAAAAAGCCTATTTTGAAGTAGAAAAATATATCAAATTACAAATCAATAGTTAAGAAATTTACATTTTTAAAATACACATAATAAATGTAACAATGATGATTTAATTAATGGAGAAGTAAAATTTGAACTCGTTTATTAGTATAGGGAATAATAAATTTTAAATTATATCTATTATTCAAAATTTTATGATGAATATTAAAAAAATTCATACAAATACTGTAGGCAAAACGTAAGTTTCATTACAAAACAATTAAAAAATTAGGAATCCTTGAGAGTAAAACAAACTCTGTTTTTGGGGAGTTTACCTTCAGGAAAATTATTTAGAAAAAAAATTTAACAAAAAATAATTTGTAGAGCATTAGTATTTATTTACGACGACTAATCCTGGAAAATAAAATTAAGTTATTAGAGATAAGGCAAGAACTTATTACTAGGTACTTACATGTTCTCTTCAAGTTACAGACTTCCTATCTGTTACATAATTACAATCCTCTGCTATTGATAAATAATAATTAATTAAACATACCAATGACTACATAAAAGAAATTATCATTTCAAAGTAAACGAAATCAAATTTGTCGAAGGTTTTCTCTCATAAATCATTATTTGAAGTAATTTTAGCAGGGAAATCAAAATAAAATCTCTCTCAATGAAACAAATATTTATCATGAATTTCTTCAAGAACATATTAATATTGTTTCAATTCTTTGTATAATACGGCAAACTTCTTTAAATCTATGGTGCTATAACCAGTAAAATCTAAGAATGATTTCCTTCTCAGCTTAGACAACATGAAGTGTCTTTTATTCGTCAATGCTCACTCAACTCGAGTGTTAACTACGCAAATGATAGAGAACACAAAGTCCTTTAATAAACTAATAATTATGGGCCGAATTCTATTGTAGTATTCCCCACCCAACAATCAGCTCTTGTAACTTATCCTCGTCTCAAAGAAAGAAGTATAAAGCTATTTTTAGCACCAGTAGCCGACTAAATATTTATTAAGTAATTTTTTATTGCTTAAAAAATTTACTTTACACTTCATTCCTTAAAAAATACAGAATGCTTATTCCAACGAATAAGGATTTGTTATCAGTATTCAATAAAACCTTACTCAAATCTACAACTTCTCAGTCAAGCTAGAGACTGAGATACCTCATCACGAAATCAGAGATCTACCCTTTAGTTTAAAATTAATGTAATCTCTCTTAGTATATTGAATTAGGTTTAATTTTTAGTGAACCTCCTTATTATTTGTACCAAATTTTCTATAATAGATTTATGAACTATACCAAATCCTTCTTTTTCGGTAGCGAGAATTACATCATTAAATAACAAAAATAATTTGTGTAAACTAGAAAAAGTAATACAGTATCCGAAACAGAATGAGAAATTCCAGAATCCAGGCCTTATCATAACTTTCTCATATACTATCCCAGCCGTTGAAGTTTTCCTCCAAGGTATAAATCACAAATAAACTAAACATCTCACGCCAGCTTCTTTCAGGATCTTACAACAAAATACCACAAATAACAATTTCAAACTCTTTTTGAATATTCAAAAAAAAAAATAATAAGTGCTAAAACCTAAAGTCAATAATTATATCTTCTGCTAACTGTTAGATAAACTTTAACATTGCTTTATATTAATTATGTCTTTCTATGTTTTCTTTAATTTGATCTAGTTTTTACCAAAAAAATTAAATTTAAATCAACAAGATTAACCGGTCTTTTCCTAACAACAGTCTCTTAAAAAACTTCAATAAGCCTAGTGTTACGAACATAATTTCTAATTCCCTTTTTAAAATTTAGAACAACTATTACTGGTTTAATTTTCTCAGAAATTTTCTCGGATTACAGAATTAAATTATAAAAATATACTTGCGTATGCGATATTAGATCAGATATGTATTTGATTACGGGAACATTATTCCTCAAAAGTAGATTTTTTTTTTGTTTTATACATTTAAAAATATTTTCAATTTACCAAGAGTCTGTTAATTCAAAACCATGGAGCTTCAAACATTATTCACAGAAATTCAGCTACATTAAACCACACAAAATTCAGGGACTTCCTCAAGGCCGGATTTTAATTGTTTATCGTTGCCTAAAAAATAATTAAATATACTCGTATATTAGCAATTTTTTTTGTCTTCACTATTTGGTAGACTACAATCGTCAAACTTAATATTTATATCTAAAGTTTATGCCTTTCTTTCTTATCAGTTGATCAATTGCCTTTTATTACTCTTTAATATAACAATCATTAATCATATAAATATTATTAAAATGTAAATTTTAATAGCAGCTTTCCTAATGCCACAAACAGGCTTATTCCTACATCGTCTATAATACTTCTTAAATCAAAATTACATGGCTGATAGTTTTTTTATTTATTTTATTCTACAAGTTGTTTGTCATCCATATTTTAAACTTATAATTATTATTCTTCTAAACTATGAATTCTATACTTTTAAAGAAAAGATGTTAGTCGATTACAAAAGATATTAAATTATACACCTACATCTTTTTCACGATTTTACACCTAGACTTCATTTCTTTCTATATTTAGAATTTCCTTTTTGAACGTAATATTAATGCGATTTTAATTATTTAAATTCGTAGTATTTTACTGTTTTTTTAAAAAAAAGTATTATATCATTTTGCATCAATAACAAATAATGTCCTTTTTACCCAGCATCGATCAACATTATCAGCTTAAAAATTGAAAGAAAGTACTAATCTTTTTAAATTAAAAAAAAAGTCGTAATAAAACCAAGTCCCTGAATCTAACTTAGTCGGACTATTAACCATATTGTGTGAATGAAGCAATAATCTTTTATTATTTACGTTTACAATATTTTCTAAAAAAATAAATATATTTCCCAAATAAAATCACTTCAGGGCTACTATTTCAGTTTCCAAAAAAATTATTTAATTCGTTAATAACTATTTTTCTTAATGGACATCAAATTTAAAAGACAAAAGTGATATTAACACGATTTCCCACGTATAAGAAAATATTTAATCCACTAATCGATAATAAATTCATTTTTTCAACGGCACACAGACTGTGATTCTTTATATGAATAACTGCTTCCCTGGTCATAAAAGACTAATTGAAACATATAAACCTCTTATTACCTTCAATTTGATTATATTAAAACTTGCTTATTATCTAATTATATTTCATAAATCCATGTTTCCATTATTACATGTTTTTCGTAATTTATGTTTCCATAAATCCATGTTATTCTAAATTAGAATTTTATTATTATGTAGTTGTATTTCATAAATACATTTCCGTTATAATAATGTTTTGCTCAGTTTCAAATTGTATAATCTTCCACAAACAAATCAAATTTTTTCTTTAATTCCTATGATGCCAATGAACTAAAAAATTATGATTTATATCCTTCCATAAATTAAATTTGATGCACTTAATAAAAAAAATAAAAATAATAACATCAATTTCAAGAGATCCATTCTTCTTTTTATACGGAACAGTTTTTCTATCAGTTTCCATAAATATTTGTACTCGTTCTACTTTATCACAGCATATACTTTCCTCCGTTCAGCTGAAAGATGTTCATTAATACAAACAACAACTTTAATTGGCAGTTAAATGTCATTTATGAAACAATTTTTGAAGTTATTACTTCTTTTAGCGGGGTATGGATGTATGTTGAGCATGGAGAAAAAAGTTCAGTTTACCGTCA
>JAAAKQ030063761.1:0-15710 GCA_010016005.3 Zanna intricata
CACTGCGATCTCTGTAAACAGTAATTTATTTTATTTATGTATGTACTTATTTCTGATGCACAAAAGGTGTCCATACATGGAGGTAATTTTTAAAGGAATAATATCTTTTGGTACCTAATTTGTATGTCTGCATCCACTATTGGGAGTGCTTTTAAAACAGAAATGGCCATTGCAACATTCTGGACATGATCTTTTGTTATAAGGAGGTGTCCGATAATAGAGGTTTTACTGTATTAATTAATTAGACATTCCTAATAAACACTTGTTGAGGATGGAAAAAGACTCACAAACAACAGAGCATTAGACAAATTCATTTAATAAGAAACAAAATGTGAGAATTTATATAGCGTAAAAGAAGGAGTGAAAATTTATAAACAATAAGACAAAAAGTGAATTTTTTTTATTTTTACAAATAAATAAGGAGGAAATGAAACCTGAATCTTAACAACTTCTTTTTATGAATTATTCTTTCTAAATATTGTCAGCAAAACATTTTTGGAATTTATTTTTTAATTTTTTTCTACACAAGTTTTGGAGACTTCAGCACAGAAAATATATAATAATAATAATAATAATGACTCTACACATTTTTGTATTGCTCTATAATTTTTTCCTTTTGTTATGACTTTCTGTGATTGTAACATTGCATCTATTTTAATATTTATTACAAAATTACTGAACACAAACTAACCTGCAAATGTAAAAGAGTAAAATCTGCCTGAACTGGGCAAACAGTCCACACCTCATTTTCAAGAAATATACGGAGTTCATCTAGTCGAGCAGCATGGTAACGACGAAAGTATACTATACTCTGTTTTTTGACAGAATTCTGTAAATCTTCTGATTCTTTCCCTGTAAATTCTTTTCCAATTTGTTCCAGCCTAAAACACAATCCATGCTATCAATGTATGATATGACGTCAAACAAATTTTTCTTGAGTATTAAAAACTTGTCTCATAAATAATAATTTTGGTAATCTTTTTTGCATTTTCACAACATTACTTCTCAAGAAATATTAATATCTGTGACTGTAATTTTTTAAATAAAGCACAAAATTTGACAATTAAGTGTTTAATGACAGACTTTGAACTGTAACTGATGTCAAAAAACCAGCTGTTACTAATGCTGAAGGAAATAAGAACATACAGCTGGTGATATTGAGACATCATGAACGTTCCCAACTTTTGACACAATTATTTCCTTAATTTACTACTATTTTCACAGCGTACTATTTTAAATAAAAGGAACTAATTCCAAAGACTTTTTTAATTACATTTGAGTTGTGTAAAACAATTTATCAAATAAACACAATTAACAAAATTTGTACATTTAATTCAATTTATAGTAATAATATACATTTTTTTAAATATTAATTTACAATCGATTACCTTAGAAAAAAAAGCAAGAACTCAATTTTAAAGAAATTCATATTTTACAATCTTTCCTCACAACTTTAAGTTTTGATACATTATTTCTAGTGTAGTATGTCCAGTTTCCATATGCATACACTGAATTTTATGTTAATGAAACCTTTTCATAGCATAAAACTCAATTTTTGTTGCAAAAGTTTCTAAATTTTTATTACTCATACAAAAAATTAAAATTCATGCTCAACATACAGATAGAGATAATTTATTTAAGCTAATATGATGCTTAGATTTTACAAACACAAATACTGCTTATAAGCAGCAGGAGTATGTTAAAATAACTATCTAGAAAATATAATAAAAGAAAAAACAATTAAATCAAAACTTTTCAGGGATGTAAATGGTAATACAGTTTTACTGTGTCACTAATAAAGTACTTGTTACTAAATTGCTTATAAAGAAAAAAATTTTTAGTGGATATATTAATTAGTGAAAAAATAAATAAAAATCAGTGTACAGTATTACAAGTAATCTTAGTGTATTCTTATTTTAGTACAATAGAGTTTTTTTTAGTGTACAATAGAGTATATTTCTCTACTTTCTTCCTTTCTATCTGATTTCATTGCATACTATAAAACCATAAAAACTCAGTATACAATTTTGAGAAATATAGATACTAAGAGAGACTACACACATTTTTTAATGTAGTTCATTAAGTCATATTTATGATGAAAATATAAAACTTTCAAGATTTCATTGATTCTGAAAATTTAATAAATTTAAGAATACTGGTATACTTAGAAGAAAATACAACATTAACCTATTCAATTTTCATCATTCCCTATTATATTTTCCCTGGGCATGTTCATATTAAAGGATGAAAAGTAAATACTATATGGAACATGAAGCCGACCTGATTTTAAAATATTCTGAAATCTGATGGAAAAATACTATTAACCAATGCTATCAGAAAAATCAAAACTATATCTCCAATGTAAGAGTAGATGTTGATTTGGTAACTCACTAGGTTGGTCTAGTGGTGAACTCATCATCACATATCAGTTTATTTCGAAGTTGAGAGTTCTAAGGTCCAAATCCTAGTAGAAGCAGTTACTTTTTTACAGATTTAAATAATAGATTGTGGATAATGATGTTCTTTGGTGGTTGGGTTTCTATTAACCACACATCTGAGGAATGGTCGGCCTGAGACTGTAAAAGACTACATTTCATTTACATTCATACATATCATCCTCATTCATCCTCTGAAGTAATATCTTACAGTGGTTCCAGGGGCTAAACAGAAAAAGAGCTACGTGCATTGTTGTTAGGTATTATATACATTGACAAAATTCTTAACATTACTTTTGTCAACATCTGTATGTAATGTAACAAAGAGTAACTGAGATCCTTCTATCTGCCTAGAATGCATGATTTTTTCCAGTATGATGAAAATGCTATCGGATCTATATATATGGTAAAGACCTCTTTCTGGTAAAGAAATTTGGAGTTAAAAGTCAATAACATGGTCATCTATTGTGATCTTACTTTAGTTGTAGAAAGGTCCATCTTGACAATAATAATAATAATGAAAAACATAAAAAATTAACATCCCAACCCCTGTAGAGGAAGACACCCACCAAGTGACGGTTCCAGCCGCCACACCACCCGTCCCGTTTCTAGCCCTGAGGGGCTTTACCGGGAGTCGTCTGAATGACCTTTGTACTGATTACATATCTCAGCCATCAGCCAGGCCTCGGTCGGGATGGCCCCGATGCAAATGCCGCGGTCGACATTTAGAATCAGAGTAAAATACCTCAGCAGCAATCGCCCTTGCCGTAGGCTTAGGTCAACCTCCATGTAGCAATATAGCTAGATAACCACAACGTGGAAGCACAAAACTCTGCGCCTACTCTAATCAATGTAACTGCCCATGTGACTTTGAATGCCATATAAGCATCAATAAAATCAATTGGAGATCAAATTCCCACTGAAAATGCTGCTCGCAGCAACACAATTTTAACCTACAACAACATTACACGTGCAATACACATTGCAATCAAATAATATTAAACTATTACTCACCTATACAACACAGCAAGTACCTGAAGAAAATCATCAACTTTAAAATGAATTAGATTAGCAGCAAGAACAAGAGAAGATACTCTTGTTTGAACATCATGCCAAAGACGATCTAGACCATTTTTTAATTTTTGTTTCACATACGGTTCATTGAAACTTGATTCAAAATCGCCATCTAATAAATACAAATTTAAAATACCAACACAAATTGAAAGCCAAGATAACCATGTCATTAATCATAAATTATGATTACTATGATTATGATTATTACTAATGATCATTACTATGATGATTATTATTATTATTACTAACTATGATTATGTCATGTCATAAATTATTTTACTAGTTATTAAAGATATTTGCTTACAATGTTATATTTATTTTCTATAAAAAAAGTAAAATATTAAAATAAATAAAATAAAAAGTTAAATATAATTTTTTTTTGAAGTACCATAAAAAAATACAGTTGTGAATACTAAGTGCAGTCACAAAACAACTGAATTTAAAAATAGTTAAATTTAAATTATACATTTATAGAATAGGCAGCAAATAGTAAAACTTATACAGAGTATAAAGAGGGAAAGATTTTTCAGATTTACAAATAAAAAATTATAATTATAAAATAAACTGTAACTACTTTAAAGTTTGGAATCTTCCACTGAAATATTATAGCTGTGAAATTTCCATTTCTCATTAAAATTGTTAAGGAATAGACTGAAATAGTATAAAATACATACATATGTATCCCAATTCCCATACCAACTTACCGAGTATGGATATTAACCAAGCTTTGCTATCTTCTGTAACTCCAAACCTCCTCCTTTACTGTATCTCATAAGACATCTCTTATCACTATATCTATCTCTACATAATTTCTCAGTCTCATATGTGGCTTGTCAACTGACTATTCTTCCAGATTTTCTTAGCAAATCTTACATCTTCCACTTTTCCCATATGTTCAAACCATCTTTCTTTCCAGCCTGAACCCTACCCCACTACCTTCTATATTTATGAATAATAGAATAAACATTATAATATCCTATTTATCATTTCAATTCTAATTCTTTTTTGTAGACTGAAATAATTATATCTGTAGCATTAAATTACTTCAATAATTCAATTACTTAATTTTTATTTTTTAAATAATAATGATTTCACCTTCAAGTTAAATTAAATTTAATTAACATATGACACCATAGTTAATGACACCACAGTCATTAAACTATGGTGAAAATATTAGTATAAGTATATAATTATATAACTTACCTGCGGTAGAAGATACTGAAGCAGATGAGTAATTGTTAAGATGCCAGTTAGATATCTGATGGTAGCTCAATACAATTCTCCATAAAGCTTGACATAAAGAAACTAAACAAGGTATCAGATCTGCTTCCTGAACACACTATAAAAAGGATAAAATTTATCAATAGAAATTCTTGTTTTTATTATTACTATTCAATAAGAACAGAAATCATTAAAACCATTATTACAGGTATGTTACAATTATGCTACTTTAAAATATTAGTGATAACCTAAATATATGTAAAACAGTTTAGTTTTATTCTAACAGTGGATACCATTCCCTGTCTTAATTCCAGCGAAATAAATAGAAAAAATATCAACTGAGAAAATAAGGTAACCATCAAACTGAATGCCACACAAGAGATAAGTTTAGTTGCCACATCATGGGGGTAAAGTCAGACTATGCAAAACAGTTGACAATGTCTACATGTATATTTTAAATTGTAAGAATAGTAATAGAAATTTAAATTTAACTGAATTAATAAGAAGATATGTAACTTACTTTATTAAATATATTTAAGGTTCATGAACCTAGATAGCAACTAGTATGGATTTAAACATTATTATTAATGATTAACTAATAGTAATTCTGCCATTGTAAATCATACTAATACAACATTAATAAATACTGTAGCAAATATACTTGTTTAACTCTTGCACAAATAAGAATACATATACATTAACACATATTAAAAAATCACCCCAATAGATTCTAAGTAACCAATCATATAATAAAACAGTATAAAAATATATAAAATTAGGAAAAACCAACCTTACACAATTCACTGTACTGTTTTTTAGTGGAATTATCTTGATGGGCATATGCATGTATGACAGTAAAAGCTGAATTATGGATGGCTGTTGTGAAGTGCATGTGTAACTGATCCATTGCTATTCTTGTTTTACCCAATAAAGCATATGCTGCTTGTAATTTACTATAAACATCTTCTTCAAACACATAACACATCTGTAATGTAATGCAGTGATAATTATATACATTTCTAAATGTAATTAACATAGTAATAAACTAAAATTTAAATAAATATGTGGCATTGGTTATAAAAATACAGAGTCTACAACTAATCCTGATAAACAATTTGTAGAAAAGTATATGAACAAGAAGTTAGATATGAACAAGAAGCAGTCATCTAATCACTATTTACAATCCACTTCAACTACACATCCTGGCCTGGCAAATGTTAAATTTAACTAATACATGTACTATTACTTAATGAAAATGGGACTGGCTTATCCTCCATGGATCTCAACTAAACAAAAATAAATTCCACTGAAATCTGCTTACTATTTATTCTACTTTAATATAAGAGTGAAGAAATCCATATAAATTTTCATTATAACTAAAAGGCTATTACCCTTATATTTACAATCATTGTTAAAAAGACACCATTCTGGTTACAATGCATACATTAATAACAAATATATTAGTAACGTAAGGTAATACAAAATATATTACACAATTAACTGTACAACAATTTATCAAAAAATATAAATTTCCTTGAATGTTTAGATTATTATCTTCTTTATAACATATAGCAGCAGTAATATTTATGTTATCTGAAGTTAGAATAGTAACATTTGTTCAGTTTCTTAAGTGTTTTTTCAGCAGTTCTCAAATATATATTACATAAGTAAGAGTTACCTTATGATTTCCCTAACTAAATAGTCAGGGACTAGATGTATCTAATTTGGAACAACTTAAGTAAAATATTTTATTGAAAATCAATACTGACTAATAGAAGACATACCAAAAAGTAATACTTTTTCAGTTCTTTAAATATTGATTTTGATTTTTTGAAATTTTTGAAATAGGTACCAAATTAAAACCAAACTTATTTCACCATAATAATAATAATAATATAATTACCACCATATAAATCAGTCATATAGTTTGCAAAATAGTTGATTTATATAGATCTATTAGAAAATAATCAAATTTGGGACAACTCAAAATTTAAAGAATTCATAAATATATTTTTTTAATGTTTTTTTCATCAATTTTTTTTAAAATTTTTTATTTTACAATTTTTTTAATAAGAATAAAAATTGCTGTCAAGGACATCAGTTATAAAAAACATATATCTGTTATTAGATAAAAAAATAAAAGCAATGCAGAAAAATGACATTAAGTGACTACTACCAAAGTGAGTTAACTCTGTAATAAAGGATATATTTGTACTTCAAGATTTCCAACCAATTTTCATGCAGAAATTATTTGAATATTAAATTAATATAAGACTACAAAATCCAATAACATGTAATGAGAATAATGAGAACATATATATAAGATTTTATCAAATTTTCTATGTAGACTTCAAATTGTCTACATAGACAAAATTACTAAAATTTTTGACATAACCTATAAAAAGAAAATTCTCGTACTTTCAATTCTTTCATACTAATCAAATCTGTCCTTTTTACATTACACTTTACATTTTTTCAACACTACAACTTAACGCCTCGACAATGTTATCACCACCAGAAGAAAGTTTTTTATTTTTCCTGACGTCCAAACCTCACCACTTTCCTGTCCAAACTCTGTTCGTGTGAGCTTGTGTATACACACAAATGCAGCATTACACGTACAAAAAATTTAGTTCCCGCAGAAAGCAAAAGGTCACACACCTTTGTAATTCTACTTTTACAAAGGAGTGCATGGTAAGAACTGAATCACACTTAAATTGTTTTGTTTCAAAACTTATTACACTGACACAATGAATTTATTTAACTACAATTATAAAAATATGTGCTGTACAAAGTAACATTTTGAAGACAAAGAAATTATTCAAAATATACAAATATACTTAAATTTAAAAAAAAACAACTTATCCAAACTTTATAATGGTCATATCATCTATCCAAAAGATTTTTTTTTTAAATTCAATATTAAGATTTTTAAAAATTTTATGAAAAATCTCACAAGTGCATTTGAATATTTTTAACTACTAAGGTTATTCAAAGTAAAAGTTTACAAAAAAAATCTATTAATTTTTTTACTGACAAACTAAACCATAATTATTTTAATACAAAGGTGTTAAAATTAATGTTTTAAGGCCTTCAGTCATTGATGCTGTTGTCTTCTACTCTGATAATATTATTGCTACCATAGTTTTGAGTTGGGAAAACATATATTTAAGATCTTGTTAAAAAGTGAATTAATATGAATTATATCTGTTTATCAAGTATAACATAGTTACAAGAGTCATCCAGAAAGTAAAAACCATTTTGATTTATAAAAAATTTATTGCATTTATTTTAATTTTAATATATGCATCATAATCTATATTTTTTAAAGATATTTTTCTACATAATCACCTCCTAAGCATTTGTCAAATCATGGCACTAGTTTTGTATGCAAACATCAAAGAAGTCTGCTGCCAGTCCATTAAGTCACTTATGAACTGCTATCTTGTCATCGTCATCACTTTCATAGCAGATCTTGCCAAGAAACTCCTTCAATTCTATAAAGTGGTGGAAATTGCTTGGAGCAAAATCATTACTGTATGGTGACAATCAAAAAACATCCCATCCAAAACTTTTTAGAAGTTCCCAAATTTTTTTTGCAGCATTTGGACATGCTTTGTCATGAAGCAAATACATTGCACGAGTCAAAAGATCACACCAACAATTTTGAATTGCGTGACAAAATTTCATCAAAATCTCTGATTCCAAAACATTGTGGCCATTACTTTGTGTTTTGAAAGCATTTCTTCGATTTTTGTTGGTTTTGAAAGAGATCAAGAATGATGCCACTGAACTGATATGCCCTTCATCAGTAACATTTACCGTTTACTCTCTGATGAGTAGTACGAAACTCACATTTCATCACCAATCACTATGTGATCAAGCATTTTATCAACATCTCTATGGTACCACTCCAGGAATGAGAGAGCACCAGTCATGCATTTTTTTTTTATTATCTGTCAACATTCTGGGACGCATCAGGCACATTAATTTAGTTGTACAGTCACATTTTCATGTAACATAGACAGTGAACATACAAGAACTTTATCACTAAGTTCATCTAATGTTAAAAAATGGTTCTCTTTAACATGTCTGTCAGTTCTCTCTTTCAGCTATTCAGTAATGAGAGTAGAGTTTCCTGGGCTTTGCTTGTCATAAACAATTGTTCTCTCTGCTGAAAATAAATGACCACTATTTCCTTCATTTATATGGCCTCACTGATACCAAATGCAAAAGTAATTTGAAGATGAATTTCCAGAAACAACTTGCCTATTCAAAAAACGTAAGACTGCTCAACTGTACCTCAAAGTTAACAGGATTTTCAATTTTTTTTATTCATTATAAATACACACAAAATCACTCTGTGTCCACAGTACAACTATAAAATTCTATACAACAGTAGCAGAACAACAATTGAGACCAGCTAGACTTGACCCTGTTGCAAGTGAAGCTGCATGAATGTGATACACTAACAATTCTTACTTTCTGGATAACCATAGTATGTTCTATGTATGTTTCATAATATGTTGAACCATATTTCATACTGTTTGAATATTAAGATGTTCCTTTTTGTGGGTATAGATAATCAATTTGGCTATTATGCGAATGGATTTGTGATCATCTATGAGGTAGTTGGCAAATATCTAAATTGATGTGTAGTGTTTCATATGTTCACAGAATCATTTTTTGGCAAAGGTATCAACCATTGTACAAACATAGTAGTTTAATTTATTTTGTCTTCTACTCTGTAGGTTGTAAGCAAAGCTTACTTCCTGTAAACCATTATTTGATAAATTAACTGTCAATTTGGTATTCCTAGAATACCAATTTTTATATAAAAGAAATTTATATTATTCAGCCTCTTGCAACACAAGTAAAATCTTTAATTTATTTATATTTCTAAATGAACAAAATCTTAGTTACTTTTTATCTAACTCTTCTACTAAACCCTGAAATAAAATAAAATATTTTTTAGCATGTTTAATTCATCAAAAACGCTTTTGGTTTTGCATAATATAAACTTAAGAGTTTTGTTTTAAAACTTAAATATTATACATTATTGAAGCATAAGAAAAATTTCTTGCCATATCTCTTAATGTGCAGAATGCATGGAACATACTGGCCTATCTTAATAGCTATTTTCTTTATCATGCTCTAATTCATTAAATCAGCGATTCCCAAAGTATGTGCCTCAGCACCCTGAGAAATTCAAAATTTTACACAATTTTTATTTCAATTTTCAATTCAATAGCACAGGACACGACATCTAGCAGAACTGGTGTAAACCACTTAATTACTGTTTGCATAATTGAGATTAGTGTCACCATCTTATAACTGTATATTGTTACAAGATGGTGACACTAATCTCTTGATTGTTCTAGTAGTTTCTCAAATCTTTGGTACTTTGTACTTTTCTATAAATAGATGTTAGATTTATACATTTTTAATGTTGAATTAGTTTTTAGATATTGTATCAACTGAATATCAAATGTGATCAGTAAATTGAAGTTTTTGAAGTACTTTTTTCTCTTATGCATTTTTAAAAATGGAACTGTTTTTATTAAATAGCGATAATCAATCTAAGAGTGAAAATAAAAAAGCTACATTATCAACCAATTGATAGAGTGTGAAGAAGTGAAAAAATCAAAAATATGATGACAACTCTTTGGATTTTGGCTTTACATTAACAGAGATCAATGGCAAAGAGAGGCCACAATTTAATAAGAGAGACTATATATTCACACAAGAACTCATTCTACCAACATGATAGATATCACCAAACATGATAGAATGGAACATGCTACTAATATCACAAACATGGTAGAATGAGCCAAATCACCAAATCTATAGTGAATCTGTAGTTGGTTGTTGGCAACAACATGTTAGCCATGTTGTTGCTATAGATATGCTATGTAGCACCAACATGGTCTTATAGATGCGGTGAACATTATGACTGGTGAGTCTATTGGGAAACTACTTTCAAAAGTGCCTCTGTCCAATAACATTATTAATCACAGAATACAGCTCATAGCAGAGGACCTCAACGACCAATTAACTGAAAAATTAAAAGGAAGGAATTTGACTTGAGGCCACAGATAATAAAAACGATGCTCACTTGATTTGCTATGTATGGTTTACAGATGGTAATAACATTTGGCAGAAGACCAATTTTGTAAAAGTATCACTGTTAATACAAAGGCTCACACTTGTTAAAGATTCTTGATACTTTTATATCTAAAAAAGTTTGGATGGACTAAGTACATTGATGTATAAACTGCTGGTACTCACTCTATATCCAGTGTTACAGAGGATTGCAGGTTTTTATTTGAAGCAAAGCTCTTGAAGCACTGTGAACCCACTGCATTATTTACCGGAAAGCACTTCCATCAAAATATCTAATAATACACTGTAAAAGGTCTTAGAATATATACTGAACCTTATAAAAACTTGGCTACTGAGGGCAAGATTTTTCAAAAAACTATGTGAACATATGGAATTTAAACACACGTCTTTGTATTAATACTGTACTTCATATAACAGCATTTTGCAATGGCTTTCTTGTGGTAATGTATTATCTTATATCTTTTGATTGTGATTATAAATTTAATTTTTACATTTCTTATGGAGTAAGTACACAAGTATTCGGAACATTTTTTGAATGAAAATATTTTTGTATAACATATTTAAGTGAATTTTTGGAAAGCTGTATACAATGAATTTCACCTTGCAGGGAAGCAACGTACACCTTTTAAGTTGACTAAAAAATGTTTAACTTTTATATAAAAATAAAAGTGTAAACTTTTATATAAAAATAAAAGCTATATAAAAACAAAAATTAATGAAGATGGAGGCAAGGAATGTTTTCCCTTGTTTTAACAATTTTTAACCTTCAATGAAGCTAATTTCTCTCAATGTATGAATTCTATTTTTGAAGAATACTAATCACGGCTTATTTGATGATTCCACACCTGCTTTAAGAAATATTTCCAAAATAATAATATCAATAAGTTTGCATGAATTCAAGAATAATTTAATGCCACTGGTGCATCTGAATTTACTGCTGCAGAAAAAGAGAATCTGACTGGGCTGTCATCTGACAAAACATTGAAAACAAGATTTAACACCATGGAATTAACTGCAAAAATGCAATTAACTGCATGGATACCTGCAAAAGTTGAATATCTGCTCCTAAGTGGTGAAGCTCAGAGAATTTTAATTCCATTAGCAATCTCTTATTCGTGCAAATTTGGATTTTTGGTAGTTGCTATGATAAGACCTAAGTATCACATGAAAATCAATGCAGAGAAGAAAATCAGGTGACTGCATCCAGTGTAATTCCACAATTTGAGAAATTTTTGGTGATCAAAAGGCTCACCCATCCCATTACTTATATAATTAGTTGAATTTTACATTTTTTTGCCAATATAAAAAGTGTTTCATTTATTTTTACCTAAGCCCTTGCAAAAATGTATTAACTACTGCACAGTCTACTTGTAAGAATTTGATATTGATTTTTAAGGAAATCTAGATGCAACAAGGGTGCAGAGAATCAAAAATGTTTGGGAACCACTGGGTTAAATATTTTTTTTTAATGTATATATTTAGAATATAGGCAGATATCAAATCCAGGCAGGAATCAACTCCCTATTGAAAATTGTTTATAATGTTTTTAATACTTAACAAATTTTCATGAAGCATAAAGCATTTCGTTCCTTACAATGGTAGAATTTATTTCATGATATCTCATTTATGTCATTGCAGGTATCAGTGGCTGACCATGGCGTGAGCAGGCTCAGCTAGTATCCCGGTACAAAGTATGGTGATCCGTGCTACCAGTACAGAGGTGGTGGCAAAGTACGAAAGGATCTTGTACCTTGGTAAGTGCCAAGATCATAAAGTATTGCCACTCAAAGCTAATGGACACAGGTTTTATATCACATGTTAGAAAACGCTTCATCCCTCAACATATAGGAGAGAGGAAAATGTGCAAGTGGTTCAGGAAATGTTCACTCAAAGTTATCAGAAATCACAAAGACAGGCATCTCATGAAAGTGGTTTAACCTGATATACAATCCGAACTGTTCTGAAGAAAGAGTTGAATTTTTATCCATGGAAACCACATTACTTCCAGGAATTATCCCCCGAAGATTGTGATCATCAATTGGAATATGGGGAGATGGTACTTTCGTAGTATGAAGACTGGTCCGATATTTTTGGTAATATGGTCAGATGAAGCCATGTTTCATGTTGGGGGATTTTGTTAATCGCACAATTGTTACTATTGGGCAACAGAGGATCCAAGAATGGTTGTTGAAAAAAACCAATATCGCCCAAAGGTCACAGTGTGGTGCGGCATGACATCCATGAAAATTGTGGGTCCATATCCACTTGGGACACAATGAATGCAGAATGTACCTTGATATGCTTGAATATTATATTCAAGGTATTGTATCTACATGGGACAATTACAACAACCTAATCTTTATGCAAGATGGAGCTCCACCTCACTTTGCAAGTCCTGTTCGTGCATGGCTCCCTTGAATGGCCAGCAAGGAATCCTGACCTAATACTCTATGACTTCTTCCTCTGGGGGTGGGCAAAAAAGGAAGTTTATCGCACAAAATCAAAAACTCTTAATGAAATGGAGGAGTGAATTCGCCAACATGCCGTTGAATTATCTGCAGAAGTCTGTCACAAACATCTCCATACGTTTATGGAAACTGGTGAGTAATGGTAGTGCTTATGTGGGATTCTAGCAATGCATAACAATTCATAATGAAGGAACAAAATGGTTTTTGTTTCATGAAAATTAGTTAAGTATTAAAAAAGTTATAAACAATTTCCATTAGGCAGTTAATTGCTGCCCACTCTGAAGTTCATCTCATACTACTTATGAAAGGAATTTACCTACAATATCTTGTTGTCAGCTTGTAGCTAGAAGTTAATATCTTACTCAAAACCGACAACTATACTATACTAATTACGTATAGTCCAATATTCATGTATTTCATTTTAAGATCAATATGAGCTTAAAATGAATTAATACAAGAACACAGTTCATAAATAATTCCTAAAATAAGATAAGCACATCAAAATAATGCACCTTAGCTAATGCAACATCTAATTGTTCTTCAGCCATAACCAGTGTATCTTGAAGTTTTCCACTCAATGCAGCAACACATGAAAAATGTCTGTATGTTGTAGCAGCTCCTTGACATTCTAGTAGAAGGGATATTGCTCCTGGGAAATCTCCTTCAGTCAGTAATTCCTGAAGACGAGCCTCTGTTCTTTCCTAAATCACCAATTACCTTACATTAAACACAAAATAATTTTCCAACAGTAATTAAATTTAATTTCTACAAGAAGAGAAGAAGGTTTAGATTTACTAGACAGGTACTTCTGTCACTAGTTTGACTTCTTTAAACCACTAGATAGGAAGACATTCTTGGATAGTCCCAAAGGCACATAGTACCTCTCTACTATGCTCCAATAAACGGTAGTCTTGCCAACTGCAAGAAATTAATAGAGCATCTGGCACCAGGGCTGGCATCACAGTATTCCCATGGTGCCTAACCAAGATATAAGGGAGAAAAATAAGCAAAGAGACAGGATTAAAAAAAGACAATCAATTCACAGAGGAATCGCATCAAATCAGAGTAGTTAACTGTTTATTTAGAATCATTTTATACTTACTGTAATTAATTTATCAAAAAGTTTAATATTTAATTTATGTAAAATAATACTCCATAATTCAAGCATCAATCGCATTTTAAGTATAACCAAAAGTTATAACTGAAAAAATAATGACTAACCAAAGTTATTACAGCCTGCAAACATAAAATTTTGTAATTTCAATATCAGCAGTAATTTCTTCTTAAATAAAATGTTAAAATTACAGAAAATACAGTCACCACATAATACAAATAACAGAAAGGTAAAAGTATTCAGAAACATTTTACTACATCAACTCAAAATATGATTATAACCTATTAAAAGTTTTTGTTCAGAAATAAATAATGTATAAATGGTGAAAGTAAAAAAAACATTAATTGAAAACAAATGTGGAGAGCTCAACCAACCAAAGATGACAAAAAAATCTTAGTTAAATCATTTACAATAAGCACTCTTATATGACAAGGAAAAATTAGGTTTAACACAAAAAAATAAAACAAAAAAAATATACATATATTTTTGGTTTAGTCATTAGAATATATATAATGACAAAAATTAACACATGTATATTAATCTAATATAAGGTACAGTTAGTAAAGTAATATAGTAAGTATTATTTTCTGGTGTCACGACTAGAGTCCAATCAAACCAAACAACTTCTGATTTAGTTTATTAGCTGAATAAATAATCTCTACTATACAATCTTCATTTGACTAAAAACCTCATACCATTTATGTTTTACCAATGAACAGTTTATGCTTACAAAACATCTGTAAAAAGATAATTAATTATGAATGTACAGGGTGTCCATAAAATCTTCCCATGATTACAAAATATTACAAAAAAAACTATTACAGTTACAGTTGTGTAGTTTGTGCCAAAAGAAAGAAAAAATTATCAAATTTGTTTGTATTGGTTCGTTGCAAGTAGAGGTAGAGTATAGGGCACTGTCATCAATTGTTTTATAAAATGGCATCAATTCAGGAGAAAGCGCCATATGTGTTATGAGTAAAAATCACCAATTACTGTGCAGAAAAATTTTAGAAGGGAATATGAACAACCAGCACCTGATCAAGAGTACCACTGCATGGTGTGTACAGTTTAAGGAGAGTGCAAGTGAAACCAACCTTCCGTGAAGCCATCTGAGAGGCTATCCGTTAGTGAAAAGTAGACAGAGGTTGTGCAGCAAGCATTTTCATATAGTCCTTCCAAGATCGCTTCTCGGATCTCGGATCGCTTCTCGGCCTCTGGCCCCGTACTGTACTTGCGATTCCTGCTACCGGTAGCAACTTAATTTGCTTCTGCAAG
>JAAAKQ030063772.1:0-11769 GCA_010016005.3 Zanna intricata
GCCATGCCTAATCTACATTACTGAAACCTCACCATTATTTTATGATGTTTCATCATAACCTTTTTCAACCATTAAAACCATGTAAAAATCTTGCAGAAAATGGATACCTGTTTAAGAGAAAACTATTTTGTAAATAGATTATTTTTATAAACACACACTAGCCCACAAAACTAATACTTCATTTGTCATTTAATACAAGAAAAACGTGAGTACATAAAAATGGTATTTGGTTAAATTTAATAAATTTCCAATATTTGGAATAAGGGTTACATATTTTGAAAAGGTATTAAATACCATAAATCTAGTCATTCATCATGATAAAATCAATGAACGTTAACCTCTCTTGACCTTCATTATAATGTTTCCTTAATTGCTTTCATAAAGAGTATATTCAAAAAAATTGGATTGTACTGGCAATCTTTAAATCAACCAATTTAATTTTTTGGAACAGCCAATTGCTGTGCAAAAGATTTTGAAAACACTGTTCAGATATCCTGTTAAAGTAGTTTATATATTTCATATAAATGTAATTAATAATTATTTATAAGTTATCATTAGCAGAACATCACGCTTTGTTATTTGTGAAATGAAATTGATATAAGTATTGTAAAGATTATTCAAAACCTTTCTATTAACATAACACAACTTATAGAAATATTTATACATACTGAAAAGAAAATTTTTTGATTCCTTGGTTCAATGAAATTTTCTTTTTTCTGTGTAGCCTCCAGAATGGATAATAAAAACAACTAGATTGATCATCAAATTTACCAGATCATCAAATTATCATCATCATCAATGATCATCAAATTATTAAATTTACCAGATTCTAATGAAAAAAATTTACTTTCAACATGATAGACACAATGATGAATGTAACAAATAAGATTCACTTTTTCTGCGTGGTGACATAGCAGGCATTTTTGACTATAATAATGATGATTAAAAGAAAATGAGAGGGTATTAGTCATGAGTTTTGGAATGTTAATACTAGGGAAATGAAACTACAAGTTGGGAGAATCTACAAGTGTTCTCTCATTATAGTCCAGTGTGCATTACATTTCAGCCATTCATGTATGTGTATTATATTAGAAATGAATTTTTTTCTGTGTGTAAAAAATGAAAATCTAACTAGAACTTAAACCAAAATCTTCCAGATGCTCACCATGGCAGTCATTATATAAATTTATTTTTAGTTATTGGTCAGTAGACATGTTTGAGGCCTTCTCCACTCCTTACTAATCTTTTAATTTCAATCTGTTTACAAAATATTAGATTCTTTCTTTCAGTAAAAATCTAGTGTTAATATTAATATATTTCATGTACACTTAACTTCCATATTTTTTTAACTTTTACACATTCCCTCCTAGCACCAAATTAAGTAAACTAGTCTGGAATCATTGGTCATATCTTACTTAGCACATAGCTCATAAACCAAGATTGTCTTTCTTTATAAGATTTTGATACAAAATTCTCCCTCCTACTATTTTTCTCAGTACCTCTTTATTTCAAATCTCATCATCCTTACCTCATTTTTGACACCCTCCTTCAACACCACATTTCAAAGCCCTCCATTCTTTCCTTTTGCCAATGGTTCATTACCATAATGCAATACACTTTATTCAAAACTTCAAGATTTTTTTTTATTAAATTATAATTCATATCAAAAGATTTTTTTTTTATATAAGTTGTTCTCATTGTTTATACTTTTAATAATTCATTATTTTTGGTAACATTATGGAATGCTAGTTAAGCAGGGAAAACTACTAGAGTAGTTAAAATTAAAACAAAATATACACAAGTATTGGTATCAAAATGTTACTGAGAAAAAAATTTAAAATGATCCTCTGTCCAATTAGGTTAAAATAAGACAGATTGTATCAAATTTACAGACTTTCAAATTCTTTTTCTTTAAAATTTAAGAAAAACAATGCTTGGAATAATTGTGAACACTTCACATGCTCTTTCATTTTAACAAATGAAGTTCTAAATATAACACTTTTTTATAATTGTACATTTTTTAAATTTTATTCCATGAAATTATAATTCTTATTGAAATTAATTTTTCATAAAAGAAACCTGTCTTCTGGTAATATTAATCTCAAATGAAAGTATAAAAAAGAACCTTTATGAAAAAGTGAATTAACAGAAAGAAAATATGAATGAAAATAATATGGAGAAAAAATAGATAATCATATGTCTCATATTAAGGATAAATCATGGGAGCCCTTAGTACAAAAATTAAGAAATGAAGTAGAAAGAATTAAGTTTTAAAATAGATTTAAGCAAGTTGGAGGACAGATTAGGTAAGGTCAAATCAGGTTAAAAGTAACCTAAATCTAATATAAATAAAGTTATATTAGTTAGCATAAGGATATTGCAGTCCGTTCTACAACTTATTCTACCAAACAGTAAATGGCAGGTTCTGGAAGAAATTCATCGTGAACTTAGCGATCACTTAGATATCAATAAATTGTTGGCTAAGGTATCGCACTACATTTGGCTCCATTTACAAGACAATGTTGAGAGAATTTGTGCAAACTGCAAAACACATGTGTGAGCCCCATTCAAACATTTTGCCTCAATATTGCTGAAACCCTCTCCCAGTTGCCTACCACTAGCGCAAATAAGAAACTGCTAGAAACTATGGAATGGCAGGAAATCTACGCTTTACCAAACCAAGAACCAACACTGCTAGCAGACACTCTGGTGAATGAATTCTTCTAAGTTTTAAAAACGAGAATTACAATGTTTCATCCAATTTGAAGATAGCCTATGACCACATGAAAGCAAGATATACGCGACCTACAGGAAAATTCACCAGGATTTCACGGAAGACAATTGGAAGATATATTAAACTTCAGTCTAATTGGGAAAGAAAGAACACTGTACTAAACATAATCAAGTCTATAAAATTCAGTGCAATCAAAGATCAAAGATCATAGTTCTTCTGGACTGCCTGGTGCCTTATCAAGGGGCTGCTCGGAACAGCTTTAAGAAAGCAGTTTAATGGATAGAAAAGCTTAGAGAGAGAAAAAAGAATCTACAAGGAATGACAGAGATTCCTTCTAGAAAAGGACTAACAGAAAAGCGAAGGTACAGACAATAAAAAGTATTACGCTTAACAATCAAAAAGACTGAGCAGGTATTGCTGTTACAGGTCTATTGAAAAAATAAGTATAATTGGAAAGTAAAGTCACAAGATGCTTGGAGCGTTACGGAAATTAGTTTTTACAAAGTTTGCACTTCTGCACCGTAGGTGGGTTCCCGAACAAAAGAATGAGTGGTCAAACAGGTCAGTAGCTTGACCAACATAGCCACAGTCACGTTTCTATATGGACGGTATCATTCCTAATCCCGTCAAGTGCGAAATGAGAGGCCTCATCCACTATCTTTTTATGCTTAAAAAACAGAAACCCGGGGATGTTCATCATGAAGTTGTTGCTGCTTACGGTAGCGTCCTGTCAGCGTAGAAGTGAAGTTTTCGGTAAAGAAAAGTGGTGTAGAAGTTTTGCAAGAGAGTTCCTCAACCATTATGAAGAAGAAGGAGAGTTTTATTGACTCTATTGTGACGGGGGATGAAACATGGGTTGCTCACTACAGACCTAAGAGCAAAAGACAATCAATGCAGTGGCAGCATACTGGTTTCCCTGCTGCAAAAAAATTCTAAACACAGCAAAGTGAAAAAAAAGTCATAGCAACGGTGTTTTAGGACCACAAAGGAATATTGCTTATTGATTTTTTGCCAAGAGGAGAATCAATTAATGCCAATCTATACTGTGAGACACTTCTGAGACTTTGTTGAGCCATCCAAAACAAAAGGAGGGGGCGGCTATAAAAGGTGTTTGTATTTTGCACAATAATGCTAGACTTCACACAGCGCGAAAAACAGTCGACCTTTTGACATCTTTTGGTTGGGATGTTTTAAACCATCCATCCCATAGTCCTGCCCTTGTACCTTCTGATTTCTTCCTTTTCACTCGTCTAAAGGAGCATCTCGTGGAAAATGATTTTGGTCTGATTTGGAGGTTAAAGATGCAATCTACGAATGGTTGTGGGAGTTGGCGGCAGATAACTTCAACAAGGGTATAGAAAAAATTGATTCCACGGCTCACTAAATGTAAAGAACTGAATGGTGACTGTGCTGAAAAATAGTTATATACCTATATAACATTCTATTTAAGTTTCATAAATAAATTCACTTTTTTCGATTTTTAATATTTATTGTGTCTTACTTTCTTTATATCCCTCGTAAATACTACCCGAGGACCAGTGGAGGACAGTTTTTTCAAGTTTGATTTCGATGCAGTGCGCAATAAAAGCAATTACAATAAGTGCTTGGTAGAAACAAGTGAAGAGGCATCATAAATATTCAATTTTGGACAGCGGTTGAAAAGCAAGAAGCTTTTGGTAAATTAAGAGTAAATGTAAGTGAAAGCTATAGTATTCTATTCATTCATAAAGTGTACGATAATTCATTTATTAACAGTAAAAGTGAACAATATTTGTCTAAAGTGAATTTCTAATATTTCTAATATTTTTGTTTAAAGTAAATTTTCTAATGCTATCTTACTGTTAGTTCAATATTAGTACTCTATTAGTTAATATAGTTTTTGGTAAATGGGAACTGTATTTGGTATTTATAATTTAATTAGCACTAAATTAATCTTATGTTTAATTTTAATTACCATTTTGTACATATAAATTATTTAAGAGTAATAAATTGTAGTTATAAGAAATTTTTACATGTGCTGCTATCTTTCAATATCCTTGTCTACTGCAAGCATGCAGAACAACAATCTTCAAGTAGAGATGTAGATTTGTTTTTAAAAAAGTTTAATTTGTATTCAAAAAAATTTATTACTTAAATCAAAATAAATATTGGCTTGGATGATTACAAATTTATAATAAGGATAAATAATTCAAAGAAACATATCACATTGAACAATTTTATTGCAATTTAAATATTACATATCATACACTCTACACAGATTCAAACAATATAACTAAATTTATTTAATTACTCAATGGTTTCTTTCCCACTCTTCACGTTCTTCCCTTTCTCTAATAACTTCTTCTAAGTATGGTTGAAGATATGGCTTGTCCTGAAAATTAAAAATAAAACAGCAGATAATTAACCTTACACTAATTAACGCATGATTCTAATAAAAATATTTTCCACTTTATTTGAAGGTTAGAAAAATACATCTTATGATAAAGAAGAGTTCCTCAGAATTTCCAAACAATGGTCGAGTAACACCTAGTTTAAAAAGAGCCTTCCAAAACTGGATCTCTATATTAAATATTTTTTTTGCAATTTCAAAACAACTTGAAACTAAATACTTTCTTTCTCTTTTTATCTGTTTAGCCTCCCAAACTACCGTAACGTATTACTTCAGAGGATGAATGAGGATGATGTGTATGAATGTGAATGAAGTGTGGTTTTGTACAATCTCAGGTCTACCATTCCTGAGAAGTGTGGTTATTAATTGAAACCCAACCACCAAAGAACATTGGTATCCATGATCTAGCATTCAAATCTGCATAAAAATAACCACCTTTACTAGGATCTGAACCTTACAGCTCTTGACTTCAAAATCAGCTGATTTGCGATGCCGCATTGACCACTAGACCAGCCCGATGAGCTGAAAATTAATACCTAACAATTTTTAATATTTAAAGCTGTTAAAAATGTTTAAAAGTCGCTATGGTGAGAAGTAGCTAATTTTAAACAATTGATGAAAATGTACATGTGTATTCAAAATTTTTCACATCTCTTAACTGATCCTGAAAGAACCAACAAAATTTATTTGTAAGACCAGCTCTATCTTAGCAAAAGGTTGTAAAACCACTCACGTGACTAAAATCACCTGTTAATTTGTATTATCAATTATTGTTACAATTTTTACCTAAGTGTTTGTAAATATGCTGGTACTGCAACTTTCAGTTTTTAGCTTTTAAGTGTAACTACCGATATATCAGATCTTTTTGATAGATTAAATTTTTCTAAAACAGAACTTCAATCACAGAATATTCTATTAAAGAAGTTTTTGATATGTTAAAAATGATATATGCAAATATTTAAAAAAAAATACTTTCTGAACTTTACTATCCAGATCTTACTATTCATGTTTTAAGAGTTGCACAGATGACAATAACATCAGCCAGCTTTTAAACTTTCATAAACCATGGAAGTATCATTGATGGCTTCAAGGATGAAAGACTACAATTTAATACCTTTTTTTACATCTGTTTTTAAAAGGTCTTTTTAATTTTTATACTATAGTTTGAAAATTTCAGTTAGATGCTTGAAAATTTTGATTACACGAGGGCTGCTTTTTTTCTACCTCACATTGTGCATCCAATTAAACAAGAGATAGACAGGATTTTGTATCAGATTGAACCATGCTATGGGTAACTGAACATGGCCACACAATCAACACTCCCACCATCAAGTTTGAGTTACTAAGTGCAATTCATTTTTTGCAAGCAGAAAGATGTAGTGCTGCTGAAATCCATCGCATAAAGAGTCCCATAACACTCCAATATTATTAAGCAAAAACAAAAAATGAAAAAATAAATAAATCAAAATTATCTAAGTCATCTATGGTGATGATTTTTTAAGAAATTTTTTAAGAAATAATTCACTTAAGTTTTCTACAAGAGTTACAACCAGAGACTGAACATTACGCAGACACATATCATACATAAAAAATGCCTGTATTATTGATGTTGACAAATTAATCTGCACACAACAAAAGTGATTCTATATAAAGAAGCATCTTATCTACTTCTTAACTAATTAAAATCACACAGCTTACAAAAGTTAATTGTTTATTTCTGGACTTCCACAACTAGCATTTTACTAATCTTAACATATTTAACAACCTAATTTTATTTTAATGTAAACTAGATGTGTAAAAAAAATATTAGACAACTGACATTTTCAATTTTTGCCCATTCTTCTTTTGGTAATGTTTTATGAGTTAGTGAAAGCTGAAAAGCCCTTAGTAATCTAAAGTTTCTTCTATCTCGATCTTCTTGGGGGATTCTTTTAAGTGCAGTTACCACATCAGGAGTGTCTTCCAGACAATCATCATGAAAAAGTCCTAAAAAAAATTAAAACATATGAAAGGTCAAGATTCTTGGAAATACTTACCATACACTAGAGTTAAAACAGATTACTCAAGCATTATATCATACAAAAGATATTCATATGATGAAATAAATAATACATACAATTAATCAGATCAATTAAATGCGTTTGAATTTTAACTCAAAAATTACCTGGTGTTACATATATATTAACAAACAAGAATTCATGTCCAATGGATGGAACTGTATAAAGTAATTTTTTAATCAGTATATGGAACCTTTTACTGACTGTAATCAAAATTCAGAATCAAAATATGATGGCTGGAGTTTCTTGCTCTTTTTAAGGTATAATAACACCCAATAAATTTTTCCTAGTCTCTACTTCAGTACAAAGAGAAAATATCTGCACATGTTCGTCTGAAGATAAAACAAAGTGATTATGTCGAATTATCAACGTTAAGTCGATAATTCATATATATAAGACTAAGAATAACTAAAAAGAATATTTATGCTCATGGGATAAAACTCACTGAATAATACCAATTCTCCAGTTTCCCATATGGCTAATTAACTGAAATTTTACTTTTATTTATAAAGTTGTTTTTAGAAAAGTGAGGAAAAAAGTTATTTTGATTGATAAGAATAAAAGAGGTTACTGAGATTGTGGACCTGCAGACTGTGAAACTAGTAGGTTTGCTCCCATTAGTAAGCTCCAGTGAAAAGGGAATTTTCCTCATTTTACCACAATGAAATAAAAAGGAATGCAATCATTTTTCAAAGCCAGTAGGGTAGATTCTTGCTCAAACTGAAATAAAACACAGGAATTTAGAAGGAACACTTATTTAACATAATCACAGTAATATTAATCCATATTTAAAAATCTCTCCTCATTTATTTATATATCAACTGAGCCTGACTGATAGATGTTTGAATTTCAGCATAAATCACAACTCTTGAGATCATTAGATATTAATGTTATCTGATTACAATGTGTAAATAACAGACACAGATTTCATCTTTGAAAAAGATCTTGGATTGCACCTTTAACCCTCTCAAAGAGGGAAGCTGAGTTAAAGGGTGGTATATGAAAAATTACATAATTTAATGAAATAAGCCAAAGTAAATGATAAAATGAGCCTGCAGAGTCAAAGTAACAGAAAAATGAGAAGGGAAACACAGTAGGGGAGTATGGACTAAGATGAAAGAACTATTCTTGAAGGATTTAATATAAGTAAAAAGTAACACCTTCCATTGAAGTTTAATAAAAAATACACAGGGTAAGCAGGAGGTTATCAGATAATTTATGTAATGACTAAGCAATGATTTTGAAACTTCAATGAAACATATATTAATTCTGACCAAAACTTAGTACTGATATGGGGATGAAATTTTAAGAACAAAGGTTTGGGATAGACTAACTAAATGAGAATGTGTAATAAAACTTGAAACAAAACAAATTCAAAACAAAACACATAGGTAAGTTCCACAAAAGTATTTAGCTACATTTGAAAAGACTAATCAAAGAAGGTGTAATCAAGAAGGTATTGATAAATACATTAAAACCAATGGATAAATGCAAAAAGTACAACACAGAGTACAAGGGCACAAATTACATCAAAACTAGGGAAAAGCTACGCCTCCTAGCTTTTTATGATCATCAAAATCCAAAGTTTTTACTAATATTTAAGTTAAAATAAATTTAATTTTGACTAAAATATAAGAAAAAAAATCTAAACATCATTCATATTAAGTCAACTGGACTAATCAAGAAATACAGATTAACCACACCAAATATAAATATGGATTTATAAAAAAAAAACACTATCATCTATAAATTATAAATAACAATAACAAAATTTGTTTAGTTTCTAACTTTGATCAATTAAACATTTTTCTTATGTATTTCTCATATATTAATCAATCATGGCTCTTTTTTTTATAAGGTAAAGGTTCATTTAATCCAAATATGTTTCCTTTAATACATTTTACCAGTAAGTAGTTAACTGATTTTATTAGGGGAAAATTACTTTCAAGAATGTTTGTATATTTACACCGATTTTCATAATATAATATAAAAACCCATCTTTCACAAATATTAGGCAAATTTTTAGTACATGTTGTGATTAATTGGCAAGTACAAGATATTAAAAAAAATCTGGAAAATATATACAAAACATGTTTTTAAAAGTACAGCCCATTTTGAATTTGCCACCTATATACTTATGTTAACAGACAGAGCAAGCATAGCTCAGTTATTATTTCAATCAACATCTGTTAGCAACAACAGTTTAATCATTCTATTGTTTATTCATCCATTTATAATGAGTGCTACAATCCCTGATCTTGTATAATATGAAGTGCAAGTAGTTTGATTTTTTTTTATGGGGAAAAAAATAGAAAAAACTGGGTACTTCATTACTTCACTGTGCACAATTATCTTGTATATTTCCTGATATTTTATAATCTTTGATTGATGCTTTGACTGAAAAATTTAGCTATAAATATTGTATGCAAAATGTTAAAAGATAAACAGAGGAAAACATCTTGCTGGAGAACATGAAGCTTTACAGTGCTACAAAAATGAAGGTAATGAATTGTTTGACTGAACTGTTACAAGAGACGAAACCTGGATTTCTTACTCAAACATTAAGACAAAACAGCAGTCGGTGCAATGGCAGCCATTCATCATCTCCTAGACTAAAGAAATTCAAACACGAATATTCATTTGGTACATAATGTCTTGCTTGTCAAATTTATATAACACCGAACTACTGTGAATGCTAGTTGCAAAACTTAAAAATCTTACAATTACAAAAAAAAAAACAAAAAACAATTATATGGGATGCTATCACAGAGAATTTTTTTTAATGACAATGCCCAACCACACATGACAAATCAGGCACGGAGGCTATTGGAAAAATTTGGATGGAAAATCTTCAGTCATCCATCCTATAGCCCTGACACAGCCCCACAATCGTTCTCTTTTTCTTCACATTCAACAATGGCTGGCTTGTAATCACAAACATTTGACAATGAAAAAACTGAAAAAATTGTGTTACAACATGGTTTAACACCAAAAGCAAATTTTTTTTTTACAGAATGCTAAGTACTAGTGAAAACGCTATGAAAAGTAGTGATTAAATGTATTTTTTTGGAGTTGTAGTAAATTTGGTTCCAGTAGTAGTAAGGTTCAGTTCTATTTTTATTTCAAAACAGATCCTTACTTTAAAACCATGCCTTGCATTTCCAAAGTATTTTTTTATGCCAAACTTTTACCTAAAAAATCATAAATAACAGATTCTCTAATTTATTAAGATTATGATCGTAAATTTTTTTTATTGGTTTAAAATAAAATTTTACTTGCTCAGCTAATTAAGACAAAAATATGTTCAACACTGTTGATGTGGTTGTTAAGTTAAAACTAAAACTACCAAAAATATTTTTTAATTGCAATAAATCATGTATTATCATGGGTTTCACACTGTGACAATGTAAATAAGCAATAAAATTGCTATTTTAATGTATGTACAACTATCATGTAGGTAAAACTTATGAAATGACAAAAGTGGCTCTCAGCTTTAAAAAATAAAGTCATTACTCTTAACAAACCAAAGAAAAGAGAACATTTCACGCTAACAAATTACTAAGTAAAATAATTTATGGGATATTAGAAGAGGGGCCTGATAAAAAAACAAATTAATTTTCAGAAAAATCATGAGAACACAAGAAGCAACAATTTCTGCTCTTAGATTTTAAAAAGTAGTTGAAGAAAAACGTATTGAAAAAACATATGAAATCTACAGCGGATGAAATGCTTATGATTTTGAGAAAAATAGAATTGAAATATAAAGAAAAAACTATTATGTATACAAAAAACTCAGATAACTGCAATAAGAATATAAAATGAGAAAGCAAGAGGCATTTCAGAGCCTTGATACAATGATGTAGACTGCTCTCTTTAGTTTTTAATTTCTGAACAAAAGAAATGGAAGAATTCAAGGGAAAATGTGAGAATGGAGCAACAATACAGATACAAATATAAACTGATGTAATTATATTTTTTTTTTTAAATTTTGGCCAAAATACGAATGTTGAAAAAGTAATATGGAATGGATTTATTGCTGGGAAGCTGAGTTTGGAAGCAATACAAAGGTAATAGAATATTATAAAAATAAGATTTAATTGAATTAAATTAAAATTAGAATGCAACACCTAGATATCTGTTAAGGTAATAAAATGAAAGAAAATTAAAAATAAAGAAGATATAGAATGTAACTAATACATACCATAAGAACTTTTACATGAAAATAATATTTGTATTTAACATCAACTTTGGAATTGGAAAGAAATAAAAAATCTACCTATATGGGAATGTGGTTTTATCGCAGTGAAACATGGAAAATACGATTATTAAAACAACAATAGGCTTCTAGTCAATGAGCAATAGAAAAATAATGAAAATTAAGGATATGTTAAAATAGAAATCCACAAACTGAAAATAAATTTGAAAAATACTGAAAGTAGGACACTGTATTTTTTAGTTTTTTTGCTATTAAGGCTCAGTTTGGTGTGGTATTAGCAAAGTGTAGAATATTAACTCAAAAGAAAACTAAACAAAGAAATATCTGGACATACAATTACAGGATTAATAATATATATATATATATATATATA